>CM055955.1:88691014-88891534 GCA_029490685.1 Schizonepeta tenuifolia | reverse complement strand
TACCTCGCTATGCCCCGTGCTAAAGTGCACGCATGGTTTGGAATTGTCCAATATGGTGCCACCCGCATTGAATGTTATAGAATAGACGGTCCAGATCAATTTCAGCTTTTTCTAATTTTGTTTTAGTTTTCGATTAATTTAATTCTAAAAATTCTGTTTTTATCTTTTCTTTTAATACATTATTTAACCATGGTTGGCGCATTTGTCGAGACCTTCCTAAAAATCTGAATGTCAACCCCCTTCCTTATACTTTTTTGTACTTATTTCATTTTATTTATTATTTAGATTTTATATTTTGTAATATAAAATAATACGTTGTACTTATTTCCTTATATACTACTACTATCTTAATATATATTTATAATTCGTAATATACGGTCATATTTCGTAGTTAATATTTTTTTCTTTATCTTAATTTAATCTTATTATTAGTAATATTACATTGAATTGTAATATATTCCCTCTGTTTTTTTATAAGTGTCCTCCACCGTCAAAATACACATACCAAGGAATTTGATAAGTTACTATTTTTATCTATAATTATTGCCTAGAAAACTTAAAAAGTAAATAATTAACATTTATTATTGAGGTAAAATGGAAAGTTTTGCATAGTTTTTCCCAAAGTTTGCATAAATTTTTTCAAAGTTAAGAAATAGGACACTTATTTAGCAACAAGAAAAAAGTCAAAATAGGACACTTATAAAAAAACGGAGGGAGTAATAGTTTGTATTGTAATATAATATTTTGTAATTTGTAATATAATATTTTTGTTATACCATGGTTGTGTTTATATTATACTGAATTATTAGAAATTTGTGAGAAGCTACTGATCGTGGATAATTTTGTTTATGAATATTATTTGTTAAGTTAATTCTCGAATCATATAATTATTTTTTGTGATTTAATAAATTGGTTGTGACTAGGGATGGCAACGGGTCGGGTTTTCGTGGGTGCCCGCACTTTTCAAACCCTGATGGGACGGGTTTGAGAAATATTAAATAATTTTGGGACGGGTTTGGATCGAAACATGCAAATCCGTGACGGGTTTGGGTCGGATTTGGGCAATTACCTCTGGGTACCCGCTACCCAAACCCGTTTATATATATAAGATAAAAGATATTATTATATGTATAATTTATTATATTATTATAAATATTAGTATAAATATTATAGTAGACCTAAGGGGTTTTATCTGATTTTCTTAACCCACACACACATTCCGTAAGAGTTAAGTCTTTAATGTTTCTCCTCTACTTTTGTAAATCTACTTCCGAAATATGACGATATAACGACAACATAAATAATTCATACTTCTAGTTATGTTTTAAGATTTGTAATACTTTGCTTTGAGATTAATTTTAGTTAAATTTTCTGCTGATGTATATGTTTTAATCATATTTATAATATTTTGTTATTTGATGTTTACTTTTAGTATTAGGGTTTTTAGCGGGTAATAAACGGGTATTACTCAACGGGTTCGGGTCGGGTATGAGTTTTAAAATTATTTTTTAATCGGGTTTGGGACGAGTTAGGGTGTTGGAAATTTCATGGATTTGGGTTTGAGAAATGCTTAATGGGTGGGTACCCGATCCGTTGTCATCCCTAGTTGTGGCATTATATATACTATAGTTAACAAGACATAGTTAATTTCAGTTAATAGTTTTTCTTTTTAATAACATTACAAAAAAATTTAAATACCGCGTGACGGTGAACTCGAACCCAATTAATAGTTTATTTTTTAATTGACGCATTTTATATAATATATATCATGAAGGAAGTAGTGGCACATGGAATTTTTGAAACTAACTTGAAAATTTACACTCCAATTTTGCTAAATTGCCGCCTTTTTATTGCCTCAAAATTTTCGAACTCTCAAATCAACTCAATTGACATTGGCTTGCACTAATTGTATACATTATTTAATTTTTATGTTAAATACTGTAATATGAAATTATTAATAAAAGTAAATATACGCGTTATCCGATGCGGCGAACGAAAAATAATTTGTCATTTACATAAGCCAATTTTGTGATAATTAATTCGAGAAAAAAGAAATTGGCCAATATCAATTAATATTTTATTAACAACGGCGAATCATTTTTATGATCTCTTGATGACAATGAAAGGTAATGATGCCACTTGTTTGAAAATTCAGGTATTTCCACACAAATTATGATACGAACTTCAAACTTTGCAATGAAAAATAGAGAAAACTTCATGGATCGTTGTTTTAAAATTTTAAACAACCTCAATTGTTATTAAAACAATTACATACTATCAAAATTTGATCCCCGCACGATTATCAGCCACATAAGCTAATACTTACCAGCCATCATAAATTGGCCAGTAATTTTTGAAAGCCAACGAGATATTACGAATATCAGTACGAGAAATTGGCCAATATCAATTGTTATCCCATTAACAATGGCGAATTATTTTTATGATCCCTAGATGCTAATAAAGGTAATTATGTCATTAATTTATAAATTTAGGACGATACATGCAAACCATGATACAAACTTCAAAACTTTGCAAGTGAAGTTAGACTTATAAGTTTAAATATTGAACTTCAAACATTTGGAGAAACTCATTTAGTTACACAAAGAGTTGTCCTTTTTAAAAGATCTACCAAACTAATCTATGATTGTTCATTATCATGGTACTAGAAACATTAAATTGTGGTGGCCAATTACAACAACTGTGTGTAAATTGCAGCCATGGTCGAACTACGCGTATGCATATTCTTGCAACGTGGCCGTTTTTAATTATGGCACATTTAGCAAAGGCGTTTTGGAAATTGTTAGTGCTCTAGGGTAAGGGATGGAGTACTATAATCTCGTGCCGAATTCCATGTACTCCTTCATTCATATGGCGATTGCAGTGACTGGTAATTTCAAATGTGCTCAATTGGTCATGAAAATGTGATGCATTGTTACTTTAATGTATAATCCACATAAATTTGGTGGAAATATTCGTGTGAAGTCAGCTGCCATTGTAATAGAGACTACAAATTTTGCAGGCCAATGTGATCAAATGCTAATTCGAGAAAAACAAAATGGCAAATATCAATTAATATTCCATTGACAATGGTGAATCATTCTTGTGATCCCTCCATGATAATAAAAGGTAATTATGCCATGAATTTATAAATTTAGGCCGATACATGCAAACCATGATACAAACTTCACACTTTGCAGTGAAGTTAGACTTATAAGTTTGAATATTGAACTTCAACATTTGTAGAAGCTCATATAGTTACGCTTAGACATGTAAATTTTTTTAGTTTTACCAACAAAATCTATCATTGTACACTGTTATGGTACAAGAAACATTAATATGTGGTGGCCAATTACATGAAGCATGTGTAAATTACAGCCATGGTTAATTAAGCACACTCATGCTCTTGCAACATGGCCATTTGTAATTATGCCACAGATAGCAAATACGAATCATTTTTTAATGAATATTGTCATACTTAAAGTTCATGATGCCTTGATTTTGAAAATTCAGGGCGATACATGCAAATCATGCTAGATGCAGTGAAGTTGAAGTTCAATGGCTAAATATTTGACTTCAAAGAGCGATAAACTCAATTTGTGGTCATATGTTTGCGAGCAATAACAATCTATTGTAGCATAGGATATAATAACTATTTTACTAGCACTCATTAGGTGCTGGCCAAGTAATAAAATATTACGTTCGTAGCAAGCCATTCTAAAAGTTATTAACAATGACACTATTTTACATGGCCTTTGTTAATTACGCCAATTTTTTAAATGGCATTTTGCACAGTTAAGCTCATATACGTTAAAGGACTCGTCATTGTATTTGCCTTTATTTTAAATTAGTGAGCACCAATTTATGAAGACTATATTGTCATGGCCACTTTCAATATAACAGAATAACACCCTGGCCGCAATGTTAATATAACTTCATTAATGTTTCCATACATTGATTAGAGATTTAGAGTAAACTATTGTGCAACTCGTCAAAATTTTACGGGGAATGACATCATGTTGTAATTTATAAGTAATAATACAATATTGTTATATGCATAAGAGTAAAATTATTTTAACAATTGCCTATAAGAAGTGTTACATAAGTGATAAAATTATAATAGCTAAACCATGACGACATGAACTACGATTAGATAACTGGAAAGGTCTCAACGAAATCTCAAAGGGCGTGGAAGCGAATATTGGCAGTAAGTTTTAATTTCTATTTTGTATTTTTAATACGAACAACATAAAATGGAGTAATGTTTTGTTTAATGCAGGAGATCCCATTAACAACGGTCTATAAAAATCGAGTCGAGCCATTTTACGACGATTTGAGGTTGTTGTTTCATCATATGGAGAATAAAATAAAACTCATGAGTCGTCTAAGCATATCTCTAAAAGATATGGCCAATGTAATTTTTCTCCTTATTTGGCTACTGCCATCCCACACCGAGTTGTTAAGGCTCTAATAACATGGTGGTTGTTAACTATGCCGAATATCACCATGGCGTTTTAAAAAATTTTGTAATGCACCTATCTTGAAGGATTGTGCTGTATATTTACATTTTCAATTCTCAGTTTAAAACAAAATATCCCTTCAAAGGCCAAGAAAGGTAACAAGCATCTACTAACAAAAAGAAATACATGGTGATAAAACAGTTTGTTATAAAAACACAACCAAAATTTCTTTTCATGCATGAGACAACTGGAGGGGCATGCAAGCTGCTCATGAAATATAAACTAGTCTAGTACTCCTCCTCTTTTGGTCACCTACATCCACACTGCTGAAATATTCCATAAAGGAGGCCTATACTCACTTCAAAGTACGAGCAATCACAGAAGACTGATTCATAAGTCGTAGATGGAGAAAAAGCCAAATAACACAGCAAATCAAAATCATGAAACCACTGCCTTCAAAAACTCCAGAATCACAAAGGCTAGCACCAACAAGTTGTTCAAAACCTGAATCAACATGTCATTCCACACGCAATCAACAACCAAAGCAAATCATATTATACAAAAATGACAAATTTCAACCTGCATTATATAATGGGAAGTGTATCCCAATTTTTTTTGAAAATACAAACAATATCAAAATAAATAATATTCTACACTACTACAATTAACTCGAAATAATTATACCAAATAATTTCTTTTTTTATTACGTCACAATGTCAAGGGCCACACATCTTCAATATTATCAGGTGTGAGATTTATTGCTGAAATATTCATAGAGCAGCTTTGCATCTCCATCGGTCCATCATCGACCTTGGTTTTCAAGTTCTAAACATATTGTAGCAGCAACCCTTGGATCATTAAGGGAGGCATTCAATTCATCATCGCCTCCATCACATTCTGTTTTTTGTGGATTCTTCAATGGTTCATCCTTTTTATCATCATCACACTCTTCTCTTGTTGGATCCTTAAATGGAAATTCTTTATCATCAACAATACATTCTTCTCGTTTTGGCTCCTTCAATGGGATTTCCTGCTCATTCTCATCATTTGGAGCCTTACTGGTTGTTGATTTATCCATGCTTTCTTTCTCAGAAATTCCCACAATAAAACAATCATCCGAGTCACCCTCAACATCTGATTGACTCTCAACAACACACTCCGGCACACCAACACGATTCGACTCAAAATCACTACACTTAAATTGAGGGGGTAACCCAAAGCAACATTCAAATCAAGCTCCATAACCAAATCCGACAAAAGCACTACATAAACACAAAAATAGACAAAACAAAATTAACCTAAGTAAATTGGGCCCTAAACAAAGGATCCAGATGAAAATTTCTCCAAAATGAATTCAACTACAACTATAAAAAAAAAAAAAAAAGAACTCTCACTTACAGGCCAACAATTCAGTTTACAAAAATTCAACTACAAGGCAACAATTTCTCCAAAATTAATTGAACTACAGCTATCAACTACAGTGCAACAATTCAATTCACAAAAATTCAATTCACATGCTCATCGACGTGGATAAAGAAATAAAATAGAACTCTTACTTACCTCAACTTCGTACACTTCGCCCGAATAGAAATACTCGCCACTCACTCGTCGTCGTCGGAAAAAAATTCTGAGAAATCAACCATGCACGCAGACCTCGTGAGAATCGGTTTCACAATTAGAACTCATAAATAAATTACACTTTCGTTGTTTACGTTGCCGGTGCTCTGCTGGGTGGGTGGGTGGGTATGGCGGAGCTTCCGAAAGAAGAAAGATGGAATTAGATAGCTCCTCCGTTCAAATATATCAATCACAGCAGCAACATATACATAATACATCTAAAAAAAAATCAATTACTACACACATGGGAAGATAAATTTCCGCCTATGGAAAAATTAGGGAATGACACCCAAGAAAATACACGTACATTAATTGCCGGAAAAAAAACATGAATTTTCGAACGTGTTCCGGCAAGGTCGATGTCGATGGCCATTGATTGGTAAATCTGGCCATGACTATTACTGTGGGGACCACTAAGTATTTGACCCAAAATTAATTTGGACCAACATCTAACCTTAGGTAGAACACTTTACCTATAGTTAGAATAAAATAATAATATAAATTATAAATAAAACATTATTTTTTAACTCTCTTCTAAATGGTTAGTGATGACGTGTCGCAATCTGGGAAGCCAACGCATTGTGGAGGTCGTACAGTGGACGCTCCCCGCATGGTTTCTATGTTTTTATAAAGTAAAGATATTGTCAGAAAATTCCCACTTTTTATTGCCAAATATCCCACTAACTCACAATATTAAGAAATCAAAATAAATTTAAAATTATAATAAAGTGGATGTGGGGTTATGTTTCTATCCTTTGGTTAATTAACACCCTTTTTCCTCGGGTCACCAATGATAACTTATCTGTATTTTTTTCAACAAAGATAGACTTTTAATTTGTCACTTGTCACATGTTACTTTGAACTTTGATCTATATACACACTTTCCTTGGACGGCCCTAGAACATCTGGGTTTTTTCCTCTTTTCTTTATGTGTTATTTATTCTTTAATTCGTGTTAAACATATTGGATATCAAATTCTCTGATACGATACTCAAGTAATTGCGATTTGGGTAGCAATTGCGATTTTTCGGAATGGAAATTAACTGGTGTCTCTTACCTGAAAATACCTCATGTGAAGTAAAATAAACTTAACTTTTTTTGCAAAAGAGATTAATTTTGTTAGCCCTTGCATTTATGACAAGAGAGAAGATATGGAATAGCTTCTTACACCCATAAAAATATAATAGTTGTCATGTAATTTAATTTGAACAAATTTTAGTTAAAGTGAATAGTTTTGGATCTTTTTACCCTTCAACCCACCTATTTTTTCTCTCATCATTTTCTTCCTAATCATTATTTTTCTCTTTCTTCTCTCTTTTTCTTTTTTTCCTTCCAGACCTCTCTTCTCTCTCTTTCAATTCTCTCTCCTCACCACCACCGTTGCCGCCTCAATTTTGCCGGTGCCACCACCATCCGCCTCCATTCTGCCGTTGTCACCGTTGTTTACTCATCCACCATGTTGCCCATCCTTTACTTTCTCCTCTTCTATCATTTTCCTCTCTCTATTTCTCTCACCTTCTCTCTCAAATATTCAAATCTTACTGGAAAAACATCGTGCTTCCGTAGAACCTCTCGCCGTTGCCGAGGTCGCCGCCGGAGTAGAAAGAAAAAGAAAAAGTGAAAGAAGATAAAGAAGAGAAAAAATAAGATAGTGTGAGAAATAGGAGAAGAAAAAAAGAACAGAAAAATGCTAACCCATGTTAAGAAAAAAAACGAAAGAAAAGAAAGAGAAAGAGAGATAAGCAGAAAAAGAAAAGAGAAAGAAGAAAAGGAAGAGAAGGAAAGTCACGTGAAGGAAGAAAAAAGAGAAGAGAATGAGAGAAAAAGAGGAAAAGTCAGCTTTGTGAAAATTAAGGGTAATTTGGTCCAAAAACTCTACTTTGGCTAGAATATGTTAATACTAATTTAACTTGTCAACTATTGTACTCCACATGGTCAAAGGAACTCTTATGACAATATTTGAAATGCAAATTCTTGGGTGAGATCGGTCTCTTGCTTAAGACCAAATGTCACATGTAAGATATATTTAAATAAATTTTGGAACTTGCACAAGTGAATTTGCTAGTTCAATGGGTTGCTCCTCAGCCTACCCTTCCTAGCAACGTGAGTTCGAATCCGAGTTGCAATATTTTTTATGTTCCTTTTCTGTTTTTGATTATTTTTCTTTTCTATCTTTTTTCTTTTTTTTAATCAACCCATGTTTTCTCTTTTCTTTTTCATTTTTATTATTTTTCTCAAAGATTTTACAATATGGGTTCCTTTTTTGTTTTTGATTACTTTTCTTTTTTATTTTTCCTTTTTTTATTAATCAACCCATGTTTTCTCTTTTGTTTTCATTTTTATTGTTTTTCTCAAAGATTTTTCAATATGCATTCGATTCTTTTATATTATTTATTCAAATTAGGATTTTTAATCTCCAATTAGGATTTATTAATTTAATTATAGTTTTCTAATCCTCAATTAGGGTTTATTTTTTATTTTTGAATTACATTTTAGAAATATTACATTTTTTTCATATCAATAATTACTTTTTCTTACTATCATAATTACTTGACCAAATAAATAAAAGTACAATTTGTCATGAACAAAAGTAAACATTATCATTAAGAAAAATAATAGTTGTTAAATATAATCTTTCTTCATATCAATATATATTTTTCATCACGACAATCATTACTTGACCAAATAACTAAAAGTACAAATTGTCGTGAACAAAAGTAACATTGTTGTTAAGAAAAGTAATATTTGTGAAACATTACATTTCATCGTAGCAATAATTACTTTCCTTAACGACAATAATTACTTGACCGAATTACTAAAAGTCCAAGTTGTCGTGAATGTATAAACATTGTCGTTAAGAAAAATAATGATTGTGAAAACAATACCTTTATTCATATCAATAATTACTTTTCATCACGATAATCATTACTTTGAACTATTTATGTATTTTTATTGTGCTTCTAATTACATAAATTATTCAAATATTTAAAAGTACATGTTTTTGTGAACAAAAATAATTAATTCACAAGAAATTTCTATATATATATATATATATATGATGGTCCCGATAATTAGTAACTGGTGTATGGGGGGATACATCAGTAGGGATTTTTAAAAACAATCAGAAATCAAGTTAATGATTCTTCAAGAATTGGGCAGTTCAATTGACTCGACAACTGTAAATGACAGTTGGAGGATTCACACAGTTGTGTGCAAAGCTGGCTTCTTTGACTGAGGGTCAGCTGTGTAACACCAACTGAGGTTTTAATAAGAGTTAATGCATTTCAGAATTTGGTGGTTTAAGCTCATTACATAAACTGAAAACCTTTGCGAGGGAAGGTCAAGTTCCCTGAAACCATTTTAGTGCAAATTAAACATTTGTATACAAGTCAGTTAGGTAACTAAAATATAAAATACTGAAAGTAAAGAGACACAGTATTTTAACGTGGTTTGGAGATCAACCTCCTACGTCCACGACTTTCTTTTCGGGGAATAAATCCACTAGATCAATTTAGGCGTGCTTATCAAACGTTCCACTTGGTTTACGGGTACCAAAAAACCTAAACAGTTCGATTACGGGTTCAAATAAAACCTTACAACACTTTTACGGGCAAGTGCACAGCCTACAGTTCTTTTCCGGGCAAGAACAACGCCTACAACACTTTTTCGGGCAAGTGCACAATCTATCCTTATATTGCGGGTTCTAAGGGACCTAGCTCTTTGATTACGGGTTCAAAGAAACATAAGGGTGGGCTGAGGGTTTTTCCACCTATGTTGGCTTCTACACTGAGCACAGTGGAGGCAACAATCTATGGCTTAGAGACTCGATCTATTACAGAGAATCTGCTTAGAGAAGCAAGAACTATCTATTTTAGACTCATTCAAGAAAGGGGTTTTTCTGAGAGGCTAGGCAGAGGAACTGGAGGAGGGATGGACATTTTTCTTCTACGGTTCATTCTTCTGGCTCTTGCTCGAGAGAAAATTTTCTTTGAATCTTCTTGTAAGCTCTTTTGTATGTGTGCTCTCTTTCTCTTTATTGTAAATGTGGAGACCTCTACTTATATAGAGAGAGAGGTAAACTAGCCGTTGGAAGTAGCCGTTTGACCTCTGCTAAAAGTATGGCACTCCCACCTGCTTTTTTGCAACATTTCCTAAAATGGTTACTCTGACCCTTGCTTTATGCAAGTCCTCTTGGTTGGTCCATTTATGGAATGTTTCCAGTCTGTCTACGCACTTCTGAGTAGATATGAATTTCAAACTCTAATTGAACTTCTTTCTCCGTCTTCAATGTCTGCTCTTCTTGACTTTGTGACGTCTGACTTCAAAACATGATCTCGACATGCACGAACTGCACGGACACTCAACTGTGGAGTCAACTTGTGTAGAGTTGAACTTGGTCAAAGCTTCTTCCTGGGTTGAACTGGCCATCTTCGCCTTCTAAGTCTATTTGAGGTCTCTGCTTGAAGCATATAAAGATAAAATCCTTACACTCAAACAGTGAGTTCTATCTAAGTTAGACTGATAGCTTCATCTACTCGGTTGGGGTCAGTTAGGTTTTAGGATAAATCAAAATCTTAACTAATTTTCCCAACAATTTCCCCCTTTTTCATGATGCCAATATCCTAAACTGACATCACCTAACTTACAAGCGAACTGAGTTCTAGTCTATAAGAAGAGAGGGTTAGCGTAAGACAAATATAAACATTAACTTTGAACTTGGACAACGAGATAGTGGTCATCAAGTGAAGTTAATAAATTCAGACCCTTTAAAAACCAGCAACTTAATATTTTTTTATAACAAGTTGGGGAGTGATTACAGTTACAGCTGAGAACTATTACAACTAGTTACAATCAGCCTAATTGTCTAATCTACTCTAGGGTCTTCGTCTTCATCTTTATCTTGATCATCATCTTTAGCTCTTCTTCGAGACTGGTCTTCATCAAGGGTGGCGACTGGAGGTTGACGTCAGTTGAAGGTATTCTGCCCGGCTCAACTGAATACCTACCTCATCTTCTTCAACCATATCTTCTTTATTCCAGTGAACAGTGCACCTGAGGTCGTAATAACATGGACGCGTTGTTCTGAGCAACGCTATAAAGGTGACTGTCTACGCTACTTTTTCTTTTTTCGCATCAACAAAAATAAGAGGGCGAAGCTTCGCAGGAGGCATTCCAGAATAGATTCCCAAGAAATTGGAAATATATGTCTTCTTCTTCTTCGTCTGCTGTCTCCTAGATCTTCTGCTTCTGTAGGTGAGGCAGCTCTAGTGGAAGAATGTTCGACTGAGAGGAACTTGTTAACAAAGAATATCTTTGAACGAAGTAGTCTCAGGAAGGAATGCCTAGGTCCGTGCAGGACGCATTATACACAGGTTAGAGATGATCTGTTTACATGACGTTGGATTGATGGTTGAGGGCCAACGATACTCGAACACGCAGCTCACATGAGTATTGAAGTGAGGCCTTCGACAACAGTTAAGTCTCTCATGTCTTTCCCTCTAGATCGTAGAAAAAGCAACTCAACGATCCACTTTATTTTCCTCGCGGTGATGGCTCTGCGGCGCATGGTATCTCGAACAAGGATTTATTGACTCAACAAGGAGGACATTGGAGTTAAGAGAGTGAGATGGGAGGATTTTTGGAAAGACATATTCTTAATTTGACGAAAGGAAAACCCTAAACCAAAGAGAAAAACTTCAAGGCAAATGTGTTAGTTGAAGAGGAAACTATGAATTTGCACGAGAATGAGCAACACTATTTATGCATGGAGAAGATCGATTTCAACAGATGAGATTTAATCCTAACATATTGGATTTTATGGCGAGGATCACTCGCCAGTTTTACCCAAAAATCATGTCAAATAAATTGCACTTAGATTACTGATGACATGGTGAAGATCACGCGCGCGCGTGGGTATCGATAATCACACAATGTCAGCCCATTCGCAATCTAAATATATTGTCTATGAAGTAGGGCACAATGTTGAATTTGATTGAACCGCAAGCTTTTGATTGATTGATATCATTGCATCAGAGGATATTTGCATTAATATCAAATCTCATGATTTAGGGAATGATGGATGCAACAAAATATCAATACCTCACAGTCAGCGTTGTGTCTCGTCTATCTTCTCAGTTTGACTGTCTTCTCGACTAGATGGTTGGCACTTGAGACTTCAGTTCCCCCTCAAGTTGAGATTCTCCCTCAATTGACTCGAGTTCGTTTGTTTAGTTAGGGTTTGATGCAGTTTTCCACGAACTGGATGGTTGGCGCTTGAGACTTCAGTTACCCCTCAAGTTAAGATTCCTCCTCAACTTGTGATCTCCATCTTCATGGCTTCTTCATATGTTGGGATAAGCAATCCAAGGAGTTGGCACAACATCTTGAATCGCGTCTCCACTAAAGGCTTCATGAAGATGTCAACTCGCTGAATGTTAGTGTGAATTTTCTCAACAATGACATCTTTCTTTTCGACATGATCACGGATAAAGTGATGTCTTATGTCGATGTGCTTAGTTCTGTAGTGATGAACTGGGTTCACCGTGATGGCTATAGCACTCGAGCTGTCGCAATAGATGGGAACTTGTCCGGTCTTTACTTCATAGTCTCTGAGCTACTGCTTTAACCAGAGAATTTGCATGCAGCAACTGCCTGCTGCCATGTACTCTGATTCGGTTGTAGAAGTGGTGACACACACCTATTTCTTTAAGAACCAAGATACCAACTTGCTTTCCATGAACTGATAGTAACCTGAAGTTGATTTCCTATCAACTCTGTCTCCAGCTAAATCTGCATCTGAGTAGTCGGCCAGTTCAATGTTATTATCAGTAGCGTACCACAGTCCCATGTGAACTGTCCCTTTCAGGTATTTGATGATATTCTTCGCTGCTCGCAAGTGAGCTTTCCTAGGCTCAACTTGGAATCTTGCGCACACTCCAACTGCATAGGAGATGTCTGTTCGACTAGCAATGAGGTAAAGCAGCGAACAGATGATCCCTCGATACTTTTTGGCATCAACTGGTTTTTCTTCTTGGCCGGGGTCGATCTTCTAGTTGGTGTTCATATGGATCTTCGTTGTTTTGCTGGATTCCAGTCTAAATTTAGTAATAAGTTCCTTCGTATATTTGGACTGATTGATGAAGATTTCTTCTGGTGACCGTTTCACTTGCAGTCTAAGGAAATAGTTCATCTATCCTATCATTGACATCTCTAACTTTTCCTTCATAAGTTGGGGGAACTTCTTGCAGAGAGATTCAGACTTGGATCCGAAGATGATGTCGTCGACATAGATTTGTACCACCAGGATGTCATCACCAACTTTGATGGTAAAGAGGGTTTTATTGACTGAGCCGTGAATAAATCCTGACTCAATGAGAAAGCCGCATAGTGTATCATACCATGCTCGTGGAGCCTATTTCAGTCCATAGATGGCCTTATTCAACTTATAGACTTTAGCATCACCAGTCTTATAACCATGAGGTTGTTCTATATAGATATCTTCTTTGATTTCGCCATTAAGAAACGCGCACTTTACATCCATTTGATAAACCTTGAATTTATGGTAAGCGGCGTAGGCTAGAAAAATTCTGATTGCTTCCAAGCGTGCAACCAGAGCGAATGAGTCTTCAAAATCTATTTTTTCTTGCTGGCAATATCCTTGTGCCATCAATCTAGCCTTGTTTCGGACAACATATCCAATGATGTCCCTCTTATTTTTGAATATCCATCTCAGGCTGATTACATTAACTCTTTCAGGTCTTTTAACAAGTTCCCACACATAGTTTCTGAGGAACTCATTCAGTTCTTCTTGCATGGCTTGAGTCCAATGGATGCATCCTAATTCTTCTAGAATATCCTTAGGTTCTAGAACATGTGCAACATAGCAGGATACCATGGCTATGTCTCCATTCTATTTGAGCTTTCCAAGAAGTGCAAGTTCAGTTGTGAATCATGCATAAATAGAGTAGTCTTTGTCAGTTGGATCTTCTGACTGATTAAGCTGAGACGAGGCCTGAGCTGAGCCATCCACTACTTGTGCTGATCTTCTAGTCCGAACACCAGCTTCAAGACTTCCTATCACTGTTTCTCTGACATGATCTTCAAACCATCTTTTGTTTTTCCTTGCTCTCTTGACAGCTTCTAGTAGAGAAATGGAGTAGTCTTGGCATTGTGGAGAGTTAGGTCCAGCTAGGCTTGGTTGACCATCTTCTGGCGTAGCTCTATTCTTGTTTAGAGAAGAATGAACTAGAAGCTGGTAGGTCTTGAACTGGGGGGGTTTCGACTTGGTTGCTGGTCCTCTACAGTCTGAGTATTAGTTAGGGATGATACTGGATTGGATGGATTTGGAGTTCCCCCTTGAGTTGAGATGGGTTCTTCTGTTTCATCTTCTGAAGAAGAAACTTTTCCTTCTTTTGTCGACCACACCAATGGTTCAGCCAAATTCTTCTGCCTCTGAGCTTGCGATCTTGTTAGAGTGGCTGGTGCTGATGAATTTCCTTCGATCGCCTGCAATTTTTCCTGGTCCCTACACTCAAATGTAGATTCAACAAAGCTAACATAAGGTGTTACCTCCACAATTTTGGAGCTGTTGTTGAAAACTCTATAAGCTTTAATCTTCGCAGCATATAATATTGCCTTTGACAACTTTAGGCTCAAAAGTTTTCAACTAAGCTTTTCCATTATTATGGATATAACACTTAGAACCAAAAATACGAAGATGGGATAGATTAGACTTCTTGTATCTCCACAGTTCGTATGGAGTTTTCCCATAACGCTTCATTAGAAGGGATCGGTTCTGATTATAGCACGCTATATTGACTGCCTCAGCCTAAAATCTTTTTTGGCAAGGCTGAGCTTGTTAGCATGGATGTTGCAGCATCCTTTAGCATTCTGTTTCTCTTCTCAGCTACTCCGTTGTGCTGTGGAGTCATTGCTGCTGAGGTTTGGTAAGTTATGCCTTTCTTCTCGCAATACTCAATGATTGTCTCATTGAGGAACTCAGTTCCGAGATCAGATCTGATGGAGACAATGAATTTCCCTTGTTAGTTTGTGAGTCTATCCATCAGTTTTGGCAATTCTTCTCTCGTCTCATTCTTTTGTGCCATGAAGATCACCCATGTGTACCTCAAGTAGTAATTAGTGACTATGAGAGTGTACTCATTTCCACTTAGGCTCTTGGGGGTGACCGTACTAAAAAGATTCATGTGGATTAGTTGCAGAACATGATCTGTTGATGGCGTTGTCTTGAGATGGAATGACGCTCTAGCCAACTTTCCTAGCTGACATGCACTACAAAGATGCGTTGGACTGAATTTCAAGTCCGGTTGTCCATCTACGTGCTACTGGCGAGCTAACTTGTTCACGGTTTTGAAGTTGAGGTGGTTAAGTCTTTGTGCCATAGACAACTTGTCTCTAAGCTGCTCTTGGACACTAAGCATGTTTCTGGAGGACTGCTCATCTAGTCTGAGTAATATACACCACTTGATGAAGATCGTCTACCATATGAAATAATTTTCTTGGCTTTAACATCCTTCACCCTGCATTCCAGTGCACTAAACTTCACAGAAAAACCATTATCACTGAGTTGGCCTATGGAGAGCAAGTTATGCTTCAATCCATTTACTAAGGAAACATTATTAATAATCGTTGAGTGAGTTTCGAAGGTACCCATCCCTTTGTTTATGCCCCGGGAGTTGTCACCGAAAGTAACAAGTGAACCTTCGTGAAACTTGATGTCCTTTAATATATAGGCGTGATGCGTCATGTGCTTTGAGCATCCACTGTCCATGATCCATACTGTTCTTGCAGTCCTTTTCTTCCTCAGTTTATCCCATGCCTGCAAAACACAAGAGAAACATTTAGGTCCCCAAACTTAGTTGGGTCTTGGGAGGTTAGTGACTTTAGTTTCCTTGATGACTCGAACTGTGTGATCAGTTCGAATCACTTTTCTTTCTTCATCCGCGTAGACAGCTGACTGAATTGGAAAAGGTGTATGAGCTGTCCAATTCCTTGATGGATATCCTTGTCTTCTGAGAGCATAGTTTCGACCTGGCTGATTTGGTCGATTGCTTGGTGAGAACCGTCTGGGAGGGAATCCAAACGATCTAGCTCCTTGAGCATATCTGTATTGTAGATAAGTCGGACAAGGATATTGGTCTCCGAAGTTTCCATGTCCTTGATATGCTTGCTGGTAGTGGTGCAACACTGGGAATGTCTGATGATAGAAGTGAGGATTGTCCCAGTTTGGATGCCTTTGGCGTTAATGCTGAGTTGAGTGGGTTGATTCGACCTTAACTGCGAAGGTCCATCTAGTCTGTTCCCCCTCGATCTACGATGTCAGGATCTAGACTTCGTTGAGGATTTCTCAGCATATCTTGATATACCAGCTTTATGCTCCTTAGTTTCTTCAAGTTGAACCTTCTTCTCTTTATCCTTCACGAGAGTCTCAACACTCTAAGGAATAACTGGAGTCTCTTGAACTGTGACATGTCTGGATGAACTTGAGGTATCTTAGTCGATGCTTGTCTTGCCTTGACGAACTGACCTGGTTTGGATCTAGAGTCCATCTCCGGGTTGTAGTCAAGACCTTCTACGCAGTTAGGAGATCTTTGATTGTTTATCACGCTCTCTAGAGTTGCGCTCAAGGTATGAAAGGACACTATTTTCTCATGTGCATGTTTGAGTTCAAACTGCAACTAAGAGATGTAGTTAGCCTGTGCAAGTAGATGACCTGGTTGTTCGTAGAGTGAGCAATTTCTTCATTGAGCCTTCTGTTTTCCTCCACAAGCTTTTCTATGTCTTGATCCTTCATGATCAGCTCGTTTCCCATGTTGTCGAACTCTCCTTGTTGGTCTTTGTACTGTTTAACTTGAGCAAAGCACAACCTGCTCAATTGTTCGACCTCATACCAGGACGGTTGAATATCTTCATCCAGTTCACCTGCACAAGGGTTAGCAGCAGGGAAAGTATGAGAGGATTGCAGAGAAGAGTTTACCTCATCAATTGACTCTTCTGGCAGTGTTATTAGACACACGTCTTTTCCACTGGAGCTTGATGGAGAGTCCACCTCTTTTCCTTCGTTGTCGGAGTAGACATCAATGTCTTCAACTTTATCATTAACGATCATGGCCTTGGATTTTTCCTTAGCCTTTCCTCGGAGGTCACCTCGATCCTTTCTAGAGAGGTCAGGACAGTCAGCTTTGAAGTGTCCTGGTTTGCCACACTCAAAGCATCCATCGCCTTGAGATTTGGAATGAGCTTTTGTAGAGTTCCGCCTGCTTTTGTTAATCCTCCTATATCTGTCCAGCTTGGCATCCATGTCATCAAGCTGCTTTGACATTTCCTCGATCTTTTTCTGTAGATCGGATTGGCTCCGTCGATCTCTGGCTGATAAGTCAGCTGACCTGGATGGTCTGGTGAACTTCGATCGACCTGATTCAGCTCGAAGCGCCACTAGCTTGGTCACTGAGCCTTGCTCCATTGAGTCATCTTTCTGAAGTTTAACTTGCTTCAGTCAGAAGATGTCATACTCATTCGCCTTGAGCATGGAAAATAACTTCTCAGTCTTCATCGTACTGAGGTCACTCCGATTTTGGTGGATAACTCGATAGACAACACAATCTTCACCGAGTGCAGAGAGAATTTTCAAGTTCATATCCCATTGAGAGTACTTCCCTTTCTTTATACTCTCAATGTCCATGATGATCTCTGTGAATCTCAGCTCCATCTTGTCGATGGTCTCGTTGACAAGTAGAGCAAAGTTCTCATACTTCTGACACGCCAAGGTGAACTTGTTCTCCTTGATCTCGTCGAAACCTTCACAGAGAGAAGCAAGAGCTTTCCACATCTCTTTGGCAGTCTTGCAAGAGATGATCTTTAGGTGGTAGGCTTTCCCAATTGTGGATGGGATGATACTTTTGGCAATATCATCGAGCTGGGCAATATCTCTTTCCTCCTTGGAATAATGTTCTGGATCCTTAATCTCGAGCTTGGTGGTCAAAGTCCCATCTCTGGAGCAGTGGAGGGTACTGTGACTGACTAAATGACTCGGATGGGTCCTTCCGTAATAGTTTCCCAGATTCGGTGATGTCTGGCGGTCAGCGCCATCTTCAGTCTGAATTTCTGATGGTCTCGATAACAAGTATCTGAAGTATGGGGGGGGGGGAGGAAAGAATATACCAGTTACAATTTTTAGATTTCAAAATCTTTTCACTGAGTTAAGTGCTCAGGTCAGTTCGCTCAACTGACTTTTTTAGCTGAGGGTCAGCTGTGTAATCTAACTGAGGTTTCAAAGAGTTAAGCTATGCTGAAGTTGGTGGAAATTAAAGCCCGTGACTTAAATTGAATCTTTTATGAAAACGTGGAAGGTTAAGTTCCCAAAACTTGGTGCAGTTTGTATGCTGAGTCAGTTGATTACGGGTTCAAACCAAACCATACAACACTTTTGCGGGCAAGTTGTGACGACCCGCGACCCGGCCTATGCGGATCCCTCCGAGCCGCCACGCAGTGGGTGGGGTGAATCCATATAATCATGATTCATAAATGATAACAAATAGTTATTTATTGAAAAATCGAAATGACAAGTGTTTGGGATAATAAAGGAAAGGTGGGTAATTGTTCAAAATCGATGCCCTAGCATAACATAACTGGGGTCGATGTATGAGGACATCGGTCCCGCACTGTGGAAGCGTTTCAAAAGATAACCATCTACAAGTAGATGATTAGGACATAAGAGGTAACATGAGTTTGGTGGCATAAGCCTTACTAAAGACACAACAATGGTCATAAAGACCGACACAACAAGTACTTGAAAACGAACAACGGACAATAGCGACATCGACATCCCCTTCCTTCGCCTCCACATTGATCAACCTGCATTAGGGAAAACAATGCAGGGGGCTGAGTACAAAAGCACTCAGTGGATTCCGTGCCCCATTTTGATAACAATTTTTCAAAAGATATAGCATGCTTCATTCTTATGGAAGAGGGTTACTTTGGTAAAAATATCCTTCACATAAGTTTTTTTTAAAACAGTTGACGGTTCGAACCATAGAGCATCTCACATTCTTGGATTACCACCCGGTTCAATTAGAGGGGATCCACTCCCTCCAACCGAACCGTCATAACTTCATGTGTACACTACCTTGGCTTGTACGGAGCACAAGGCCGATCGTATTATAAAACTTTCAACATAGGTAAACCACAAGCAATTGAGCATAAAACATTTAGCATGCATATCACACTTTGAAAGCATTGGGTTTAATAACCCTAAAGTTACCTCAGTGGGAGTTTGTAATCCCACAGTTTGAAAATAGAAACCCACCTTGGTTCAAGTTCGTTTGACTAGTCCTCGAATTAGGGATTGCTCGATCCTACAAGAGTTGTCTTAAACACTTAGGTTCACAAGCATAAAAGTGTCTAAAGTCTTAGCATCCTAGGTCAAGCTTATTCCCGAGTTATAACATGTATGTCATGCATGTTATGTAACGTGAGTCACATAAATGTCTTATGCATACTATATAATTTTCATCACATCATATTAATTCATGTACACTTAATTAATCGCTTATCTCATGTCATATGATCACACTTTAAAACATGTAAGATATTCATTTGACTATTGAATACATAACAATTATTCAATTGACTTAGATCATTTTAATCGATTAATTAAGAATTAATTAATTATTAAACCCATATAATTAATTAATAATTAATTATTAAAGACATATAAATTAATTAATAAAGAATTAATTAATGGATATAATTAATTAATCAATAATTAATTATTAAAGGCATATAATTAATTAATTAATAATTAATAATTAAATACATATAATTAATTAATAAATAAATAAATAATTAATTAATTAATTAAGACATACAATTAAATATCAATTAATAAATTATTATAGAATTAATTATTAATAATAAATAATAAACAATTAATCATGCATAAATAATAATAATAATAATAATAATAATAATAATAATAATAATAATAATAATAATAATAATAATAATAATAATAAACATTAATCATATAATATACAACTTCACATTTAATTACATATGGATATGGACTAAGGGTCCATATCACACATAACAAGTCATCTTGGACTATCATAATTACATTAACTAATATAAGACTAAGCCCATTTCATATTTCTTTTTATTAACTTGGGATAGTCCAATCCAACAATATTATAACAACATAGGTCCAATTTTATGTTACTAGGCTCCTTCAATTTTAAAGAATATAGCCCATTTTTAAAATAAATCCGGACCCAACCGAAATCAATTCAAAAGCCCACAATATTTTAATTCGAGCCCGAACCACATAGCCCACATACACAATTTATTATGTTGGCCCAAGTACATACAAATCTGAAAACTTTGGCCCATTGGCCCAAGTCCAATTCATTATATTTATTTTGGCCCAAAACAACTTAGCTTCAATCTAATTAATTAGCTATGGTAACACATAAAATAATTTCCAACAACTCATACTCTATCATGTCATTTTGGAAATAATTTACTTAGTACATTCTTGAGGCTCACATATGTATTTTATTAGCAATAAAATCGAATTTAGGCATTAATTGATAATAAACATATTTCTGCAATTTTTTTCAGCATGACACTTTGACGTTGTAAATTCTAATTAAAATAGTAAACGAGATCAAAAAGGCTTGAAATTTTTATGGCATGCTCCTAACACATAATAGAGTTTCCAGAAGTTGTTATACTTCAAAATTATAAGGTTTTACTTGTCCTAATTGAGCCTCGTTTGCAGATCAGTGAATCTGCCAAAGATTGAAGTTCTACTGCACAACAGTTTACTTGAAAATTCAATATAAAATCTTTCATTTGGCCTCAAGGGATGAGGAATATCAACTTAAAATCCTTAGGATGTCTAGTTTCAATTTCCAAAAGGCTAAGCCTTCAAAAGTTACGAATCAAAGGAGAAAAATACTTATACATTTTTCTGCGCAGATTAGATTTTCAAACAAAAGCAGTAGAGTATTAAATCCACCAAAATTACATGCTTCAACGAAAAATTCTGAAAATTTTATATAACCATCCTAACATGCTTATCTACAACATATAAAAATTTGAGATTCAAATTCGAAACCTATCATATCCAAAAGGATAAATCAGAGCAGTGCAGTTTCATACGTTGCACACGATTCATTCCAAGCTTCGTTTATTCAAACTCAAAACACCAACACAGCAGCAATATACTCGGTTTTCAGCCTTAAACACACTCACATATCATCTATAGCTACCATATGATTATGAAGAACATACATTCCTAAGTCATGCTCTTCCTAGAATGCATATAATCGAGTATAACTTTACAACAAGCATCAAGACCACACAAAATCATATTTGCCATCACTACACTATGAAATCACATAAACATCATCTTCTTCACACCAAGACCAAAGGTTCCACCATTTTCTTTCCCTAAACATGCTTCTAAGATATTGAAAAGAAGGAAGAAATAAGAGAAATGAGGATTTAGACTTTATACCTAGCCTTCTTCTCCTCCTCCTTTCTCTCTTACTCTCGGTTCTCTCTCCTTCTCCTTCCTCCCTCACGGCTGCCCGTTTCTCCGGCCTTACTAGATGGTGGTGGTGGTGGTTCCGATGGTGATAGATGGTGATAGATGGTGGTAGAAGAAGAAAGGAATAGGGCTTGAGGAGAAGGTGATTTGCAGAGATGGTGAAAAGTTTCATCTGCAACCTTTTTTTTTTAACGTGAATGAAGGGGAGGGGGAATCTCTAGGCAACTAGGAATATCATTACTCTATTTTATTTTGATTGGGGATTACGGGAGGTGATATGGGAGAATGAAAAAGGGATAATGATTATGTTAGGGAGAAAAATCTAAGCAAAATCTAATCAATTAAAGAAATAAAAAAAAACTCTAATTAAACACACGCACACGGCACACACGACAAAACACATTCACTTACCTATATATAATATATATTATTATATTATATAATTTTCTTTTATATAGTATTTCGATTATTCTTCCATTATACGACATTCGCTTATCCGATCAAAGTTTCGACCGAGCATATACGTAGAACTAATTATTTCGGTCTTAACGAGACCAATATCCATATTATTCTATAAATTAATTCTTTTACAAAATTAAATAAACAAACGCTTCATATTTATATTATATATATAATTTATCCTTTTGATTAATTATTTCTAATTAATCACATTATTGTATAGGCGATAATAATATCGACATATTTCACTCGAATAATAAAATATGAATGCTCGTGCTATGCAATGCATATGACGTCTAAATTTTTATGATTTAGACGTATAAAATTTATCGGGAATAAGTGACTGTTCTATTATCTGATTAACTCTAATTAAATTTTTATATACTTACAACGAAATTTTTAGGCTCGAATTTTCGGGGTTCTACACAAGTGTATAGCTTGGTATTAGATTGCGAGTTCTAAGGGACCTATTCTTAGATTGCGGGTTCTAAGGGACCTAGTGTCTTTGATTGCGGGTTCAAAGACAAACTTGAAGTTTGGATGTTGGGGGGTTTTCCAACTATGAAACCTTCTACACAGAGAGAAGTGAAAGTTTATTCCTAAGGCTTTGGACTCGATCTTTTGGGAGAGAGTCTGCTCAGAAATAAATATGCAAGAATCTATATTCCAGACTCGATCAAAGAAAGGTCTTTTTGAGAGGCTAGATGAAAGAAAAGGAGGAGGTGTAAACAATCGACTTCTACTAATTTTTCGATTTGGTTGTTCTTGCTCTGGAGAGAGTCGTTGTCTGCTGCTTTGCTTAAATATCTTCAATTCACTCTGCGCTTTTCTCTCAGTGTCTCTCTCTCTCTCTCTCTCTCTCTCTCTTTTCTTCAATATGGAGACCTCTATTGAAATAGAGAAAGATCTACTTAGCCATTGGAAATAGCCGTTTGATCTCTGCCAAAAGCATGGCACTCCATCTGCTTCACTGCAAACTTTTCAAAAATAGCAACTGTGGTCTTCGCTTTTTGTGCGTCTCTGTTGTCGGTCCATTTATAGTAAGTTTCCATCTGACTTGTGCTTCCGAGTAGATTTAAATTTTGATTTCAACTCTTTTGCCTTCAACGTCTTCAAAGTCTTCTCTTCCTAGCTTGTGACGTCTCACTTCAACACAACTTCTCTTCATACTTGAGCTGCACAGTTCAGTTATGGAGTCAATTGAGTTGAGGTCTAGCTATCCAAGTTCCTCACGAACTATCTTCTTCGGTCTAGCTGACTTCTTCTGCTTGATTCCTGTAAAGATAAAAATTCCTACGCTCAAACAGTGAGCTCTAGCTAAGTTCAGACTAATAGCTTTCATCTACTCGCTTGGGGTTAGTTGGGTTTTGGGATAAATCAAAACCTTTATAATTTTCCCAACAATTTCCATGTGGAGAAATCGTCCACAGTGAATCGGGTAAGCTTACAAGCAACGTCGAGTTCATCGTTCCTCCACATGCACAAGAAAGAAACACACAAACATGCAATAGAATACACTCAGTGGTTTTCAAAGATCTGTTCAGTTGACCACTGAAAAATTTCGACTCACACCTCGTGAACCGGAGTTAGCAGTTTTGGAACTACTGCACTGATACCACTTGATGGTCCCGGTAAAGAGTAACTAGTGTATGGGGGGGAGAGGGAGGATACACTAGTAGGAATTTTCAAAAACAATCAAAAATCAAGTTAATGGTTATTCAAAAACTAAGCAGTTCAATTGACTCAATAACTGTAAACGACAGTTGGAGGATTCACACAGTTGAGTGCACATGTGACTTCTTTGACTAAGGGTCAGCTGTGTAACACCAACTGAGGTTTTAATCAGAGTTAATGCTTTGCGGTATTTGGTGGTTTAAGCTCGCATAAACTCAAAACCTTTGCGAGGGAAGGTCAAGTTCCCTAAAACTGTTTTTAGTGCAAATTAAACATTTAATTGCAAGTCATTTGGTTAGGTAACTGAAATATAAAAGACTAAAAGTAAAGAGACACAGTATTTTAACGTGGTTCGGAGATCAACCTCCTACGTTCACAATTTTCTTTTCGGAGAAGCAATCCACTAGATAAGCTTAGGCGTGCTTATCAAACGTTCTACTTAGTTTATGGGTACCATGCAACCTAACCAGTTCGATTACGGGTTCGAACAAAACCTTACAATACTTTTACAGGTAAGTGCACAACCCACAGTTCTTTTCCGGGCAAGAACAACGCCTAAAATGGTTTTTCGGGCAGGTGCACAATCTATCCTTAGATTGCAGGTTCTAAAGGATCTAACTCTTTCATTGCGGGTTCAAAGAAACCTAAGGGTGGGTTGGGGGTTTTTCCAACTAGGTTGCCTTCTACACTGAGCACAGTGGAGGCAACAATCTAAGGCTTAGAGACTCGATCTATTACAGAGAATCTGCTTAGAGAAGCAAGAACTACTTATTCTAGAATCAATCAAGCAAGGGCTTTTTCTGAGAGGCTAGGCAAAGGAAATGGAGGATGGATGGACACTCTACTTCTACGGTTTCTTCTTTTTGGTTTTGCTTGAGAGAGAATTTGCTTTGAATCTGTTTGTAAGCTCTTTTGCGTGTGTGCTCTCTCTCTCTCTCTCTTGTAAATGTGGAGACCTCTATTTATATAGAGAGGGAGGTAAACTAGCCGTTGGAAGTAGCCGTTTGACCTCTGCCAAAAGTATGACACTCCACCTATTTTTCTGCAACATTTGCTAAAATGGTAACTTGGACCCTTGCTTTATGCAAGTTCTCTTGGTCGTTCCATTTATGGAAAGTCTCCAGCCTGTCTTCGCGAATCTGGTAGATTTGAATTTCAAACTCTAACTGCATTTTTTTCTTCGTCTTCAATGTCTTCTCTTTTTGACTTTGCGACGTCTGAGTTCAACGCATGATCTCAACATGCACGAACTGCACGGTCACTCAATTGTGGAGTCAACTTGTGTAGAGTTAACTTGGCCAAAGCTTCTTCCTGGGTTGAACTGGCCATCTTCGGCTTCTCAGTCTAACTGAGGTCATCTGCTTGAAACCTGTAAAGATAAAATTCCTACGCTCAAACAATGAGTTTTATTTAAGTTTAGACTGATGGCTTCATCTACTCGGTTCGGATCAGTTGAGTTCTGGGATAAATCAAAACCTTTACTAATTTTCTCAATATATATATATATATATATATGTACGCCGTGAATTCAAATTGAAAATAAAAAATGAAAAGAACTTATATAAATGAAAAAAAAAAGACAAAACGAAAGATTAAAAAAAATGAAAACTAAAACTGCAAAAAAATGAAAAAACAAAAAACATTTAAAAAAATGAAAATGTAAACAAAGAGAAAAAGTAAAAGAAGAAATGAAAATAGAAAAAGGTAAAAAAAAAAACTGGAAATAGAAAAAGTTGAAAAAAAAAACAGAAATAGAAAAAGTAATTGGGATGGGGCGCGCTTTTAGGGAGTCGAAAACGGGTGGTCTATGCCAATAGACATCGGTACTCCCACTAGGCTAGAGTAATAAACATTAATTTTTGCAGATATATGTTATTTATATAGACGGCGACCTGGATCCGGTCTCTAATACAAGACTGGTCTCACATGAGACTAGCCAATTAGTAGTTTAACTATCCCGCCGGAATTTAAAAAAAAAAAAAAAACAATTTACTAGAATTTTCGTTTTGCACAAAACAATCGATTAAGCATATAAATTCCTAATTTTGTTTATTCAGATTTGCAACTGAATCAACTTGCCGGCCAAATATTTTCGGACATGGTTTTAGAAAAGACAAACGCGGTGTGTCATCTATTGTATGAGATGGAAGTGATATGGACTTAGTGGCAACTCATGTAGCAAAGGAATGAATTTAATATGAAAACACACTAGTAGACCACATGTGAATTTTTTTTGCCAGAAACATGACCTGTGAGCAATTAAAAAAAAATTATTAGGAATTTATAGTTCGAGTTTGTATTTGGTATGCACTATCTCTAAGCTAATGGGGCAACCTTTGAAATGTTTCAAATAAAGACTACTTCTTATACACATCAAATTCGTCACTTCTAATTTTTGGGTGAAAAACTAATGTTGACCAAGCGACATCGTTTTCTTCTTGAAAATTAAAATTAAAACTAAAATTCTAATTTTCCACCTTCTCTCTCTCAATCACAAATGTATTCATCAATGACACTTGGAACGTTCCAACATTCAACCTCGAAGTTGGCTCATCCAGAATTTGTAATTAATCTCATGTCCAACTTCTTAGTTGTAAGAAAACTCGATTATTTCCTAAGGATTACGCAATTGATATTAATCATGATGAAACTTTTGAGGCTTTTGTAGCAAGAAAATTAATTCTATATGTATATGTAGCAACAACTCAGGTGCTGATGTCTTAATTTTAAAAAATTCTATTTTATATGTATATGTATTACACTCATATCTCACATGATTAAATGAAACTTGCCATGTTATGTCTAATGCACCAGAAAAAAATGGAAGTCACTACAAATATGAAGGTGGGAATTTTATTGAAATGTTTAAACGTTACGACTAAATTGTAAATTAGCTGAGAGGTCGTGCATTATTAGTTAATTTATCATAGTCAATAATATTTGATCAAAAAAAATCATACTATAAAAAGATAAATCAAAATTTATAGTGACATACACGATAATATAGTTGCAAAACGATAACTAAGCTCATCATATCAGATGATGTCGTTGCATACAAAATTTGTCGGTCATGCTCTAGATCCCTTTATTTATCATATATATCAGAAATGGTTTTACACAAATTCGAAATTAGTATTTAACTGATGCAATTAAAAAAAGAATTATTAGCATGAAAATTTCTTAACTCTCGACAAATTTTGATTTTGTTTTTTTAAAGATTTTGTCTCCAAATTTCCTAACTTCAATTTTTTATTGATTTTACCTCTGACGATAGCTTCCGGTCGGAAATAATTTCGGGATTTTCTGATGTGGCATAATATAATAATTTATGTGGCATGTAAAAACAATTTTAGCCGTAGGTTTTATCAAACCAACAAAGCAGTCATGGGGTTTAGACAAAGTCAAAGACATGAAAAAGAATAACTTGGCGACGTCTTTACTGCCAATAACAAGGTATCATGGTTGCACAATCTTGATTAAGAAGACGTGTGTTGGAAAAATTAGTAAAGGTTTTGATTTATCCAAAACCTAACTGGCTCTAACCGAGTAGATGAAGCTATCAGTCTAAACTTAACTAGAGCTCACTGTTTGAGCGTAAGGATTTTATCTTTACAAGATTTAAGCATAAGAAGTCAGTCAGACTTAGAAGGCAGTTGGTCAATCAAGACCACAACTCAACTGAATCCATGACTGATCCATGCAGTTGGTTTATGTCGAAGAAGTCGTGTCGAAGTCGGATGTCACAAAGTTAGAACAGAAGACTTAGAAGACGTTGAAGAATGAAGAGTTGAATTTCAAATTCAAATCTACTCAGAAGTACAAGATAACCTGTAACTTTTCATAAATGGACCAACCATGGAGACGCGTCGAAAGCGATGGTTGCAGTTACCATTTTAGGAAAGATTAACCATACCTTTTAACAGAGATCAAACGACTCTTTCCAATGGCTAATTGATCTCCCTCTCTATAAATAGATGTCTCCCCATTGTGAGAAAAAGAGAGCTGACACGCGCAAAGAAGCAGACATCAAATTCAAGCAGAATCTCTCTTGCCAAGAAAGAACAACTGAGCCGAAGAATTAGTCGAAGTAGAGTGTCAAGTCCTCCTCATGTTCTTCCCATCTAGCCTCTCAGAATCCCATTATTTGATTGAGTCTAGATTTGTAAGTTCTTGCATAGTTTCTAAGCAGACTTTCTCTTGCAGATTGAGTCTCTAAGCCTTAGGAAGAAGCCTCCACTGTTTTCAGTGTAGAAGGCTTCATAGTTAGAAAAATCACCCAACCTCACCCTTTAGGTCCCTTAGAACCCGCAATCTAAGCCTAGGCTCTTGCCAGTAAAAGAGTTGTAGGTTGTACACTTGCCTGCAAAAGTGTTGTAAGTTCTTATTTGAACCCGTAATCGAACTGGTTAGGCTGTTTGGTACCCGTAAACCAAGCACAACGTTTGATAAGCATGCGTAAGCTTATCTAGTGGATTACTTCCCGGAAAAGGAAGTCGTGGTCGTAGGAGGTCAATCTCCGAACCACATAAAATACTATGTTCATTTATTTTCAGTATTTACATTCAGTTTACTAACCAATGGACCTTGCATACAAAACTGTGTTTGCGGAAATTGCACTAAGTATTTTGGAAACTTGACCTTCCATTTTCAAAGATTTCAGTTTAAGTAACGAGCTTTAATTCCACCAACTTCCGTATTGCTTAACTCTTTCAAACCTTAGTTCAGAGCACACAACTGACTCTGAGTCAAAGAAGTCAGCTGTGCACATGACTGTGTGACCAGCTCCAACTGAACTCCTCAGTTGTTGAGCAAACTAAACTGAAAAGGTTTTTAAGTTCAAAAATCGCTACTAGTGTATTCCCCCCCATGCACCAGTTACTCGTTATTGGGACCATCAAGTGGTATCAGAGCAGTGGTTCAAAAGATTGGCTGACTCTAGTTCACAAGGTGTGAGTCGAGATTTTTCAATGGTCAACTGAAAAATTTACTCCCGCTGCTGCTCATAAATTTACCCTAAATTGAATTTAAATTCTCACCCAATCTATATTCTAATCCCTTACCTTCTAATTTCACCAAAAACGACGTCGTGTGGTTAAGTAACAAACGACGTTGTATTGTTGAACGGACGACATGCCAACTAGGATATTCCGGTTGCCATGTAAGCTGTCAATTTAGGGAAATACAACGATAACCAGAATAAATTGAAAGTTGGGGATTTTGAAGGCAGAACCTTTAGTTCAGGAGCAAAACCAGAATTTGTTGAAAGTAAAGTTGAGGAATTTATAGGCTAATAACCCATAAAAAGTAATAAATCAATTCGGTCACACCCACACATATAAGAAAAAGAAAGTTAATTGTAAAAATATAATTTATCTTCTTAGGCCCAATTAAGGTATATTTCTTTTTCCAAAAGCTAATTTACATTTTTTTAGTTTGTGTGACTAGTCACAACAAATTATAGACCCCTTAAAAATATGAGTGAAAAGTCAAAATACCCTTTCTCAAAAGACAAAGATGAATTATGTCGCTTAGAAAATAAAATTGTTGAAGTAGACCTTTATACCCAAATTACCCCTTAAGACTAAAAAACCTTCCTATCATCTCCTTCTCATACACAAAGTTTGACTTTCGTGTATGAATCTTCCGGTGGTGGTAGGATTTTTCGACGACGACGGTGCATTTTCAGTGCTGGCGGTGAGATTTCCGGTGAAATTTCCAGCGAAAATAGTAAAAATTTGAATCATACACGAAATCTAACTTTCATGTATGCGTCATACATGAAAATTAATCTACGTGTATGATACAAATTTGAAATTCTTAACTTCAAAATTTTTTGTGTATGATGCATACATGAATGTTAGTCTTCGTCTATGATGCATACATGAAGTTAGGCTTCGTATATGATTCAAATTTTCGTCATAAATTTTCGCCAGAAATCGCACCACCTCACCGGAATCACACTGTCAGCGTCGGAAAATTTTACAACCGTTGGAAGATTAATACATGAAGTTGGTCTTCGTGTATGATTCAAATTAAAGTTAATCCTCTTATATTCTCTTTAAAGGTATTTTTGTCTTTTCCAAAACTAAAATGCTATGTAGAAATGTTTTATTTATGTGTGATATTATAGCTTTTTTCGTTAGAAAAAGTGCTAACATTTCCTCTAAAAGGATTATCATAACGCCTATTAAAAATTCACAACCCGTTTAAGTTTTTGCAACAAATGTTACCCATTTTCTCTCTAGGACGAAATTGACAAGTTGACATCATATGTCGGTGCAAATGGGATAATAAATTCATTTTTGTTACAATATACCAATAACTTTTCAGAATAACACTTTGATTGTCTATAATTCTGTCGTATCGATTTCGAAAAGCCCACAATAGTCATGCTCACCTATAAATAACAAGAATACCTAAAATTAACTTTTCTCTCCTCAAAACCCTAGACGGTGTTGTTAGGGTTAAGGAGAAGTAGCGGCGTCTCTTCTGAGACATGTGATCCTTTCAGTTCGAAAGCGAAGTGTTTCGATTGTGAGTTGCTCTTGGTGTTGGTGTATGGAGCCTGAAAAGGATTCCTTGGCCCACTAGATTTCTCTTTTCTTAGCCCACAAGTTGTTTCCTAGTTTAATTAGGACTAGGATTCAATTTGTGCTATTATGAATAGGTGCTTTCCCATTGTAATTTGTATCCAGAAAAATATAGTGAAATCCTTGGCTTGACATCCCCCCAGACATAGATACACATCGTATCGAACTGGGTAAACAATTCTCTCGTGTTCTTTTTCCGTATTTTCTCATGATAGTGTGTGTGGGTATTATTTCCTAACAACTGGTATCAAGAGCCTGGGTTTAGAGGGACTAGTCACGATGGAAAGGTGCCGATCGAGAAGTTTGATGGATCTGACTTCGGTTTCTGGAAGATGCAGATTGAGGATTACCTCTATGATAAAGATCCGTATCAACCCCTCAAAGCAAAGCCAGAAAAGATGACTGCGGAAGAGTGGGAGCTGCTAGACAGAAAGGCGATGAGCGCGATTCATTTGTTGCTGTCGAAGGATGTAGCTTATCACACGAGGGCGGCCAAAACCACAAAGGAGATGCTAAAGATCCTGGAGAAGATGTCTTAGAAGCCATCTACGGCGAACAAGGTACATCTAATTAGGTGTTTGTTCAATTTGAACATGTCAAAGGGTACACCGGTGCAACAACATTTCAACGAGTTCAACTTGATCACCTCGCAATTGGACTCGGTTGATATCAAGTTTGATGACAAACTTCGAGCCCTAGTTATGCTTTATTCTCTGCCAGAAAGTTGGGTAAACTTATTGACAGCAGTTAGCGCTGGAGACGCAAAACTGACGTTTGACAAAGTAAGGGATCTGATGATTGGTGAAGAAATTTGCAGGAGACAACAATCTGGATCTTCTTCTTCGGGGTTAGTACCGAGCATGGAAAACAGAGGCAATGTCCAGAGGAAAGAGTCGATCTAGGAAGGATAAGAGTTCAATCAAGTGCTGAAATTGTGAAGTGTTCGGTCACTACCAAAGTCAGTGTGAAGCACCGTCAAAGAATAAGAATAAGAATAAGGTTCAGAAAGATAAGATGACAGCGAATGCAGCCATAACCGAAGATGAGGGCGAGGTGTTGGTCTTGAGTGTGACCAGTCCGATGGAGTCGTGGGTGCTAGATTCTGGAGCGTCGTTTCATTCATGCAGTAATGTAAGTGTGATGCAAAATTATGTCTCTGGCGATTTTGGGCGGGTGTTTCTCGCGAATGACAAGCCTTTGAAAATCCTGGGAAAGGGAGACGTGCGAGTAGCGACATCAATTGGAGGCATCCTGAAGCTGAATGAGGTCATACATATTCCCAGATTGAAAAGAAATTTGCTTTCGGTTGGGCAACAAGACGTTGAAGGATATTCAACGACGTTCGGCGGCAGCTGTTGGAAGATCACCAAAGGAGCTATGGTAGTGGCTTGTGGAAAGAAGGAGGGTACCTTGTATATGACAAGTAACTCCAAGGAGTGCATTGATCTTGCGAGTGCAACAAACAATGCAAATATATGGCATTATCGGCTTGGCCACATGAGCGAGAAAGGGATGAAGATAATGTGTTCGAAGGGTAGGCTGTCTGGCCTGAAAACTGTTGAAGTTGGCCTATGCGAGGATTGCGTGTTTGGGAAGCAGAAAAGGGTGAGCTTCTCAATAGGCTGCAGAACTTTGAAGACGCAGAAGTTGGAGTTGGTCCATAGCAATCTGTGGGGACCAGCACTTGTGAAGTCCCTTGGTGGCTCAGATTTTTACATCACCTTCATTGACGATTGCACTAGAAAGGTATGGGTTTATTTTCTTAAGAATAAATCTGATGCTTTTGATGCTTTCAGGAAGTAGAAAGCCCTTGTAGAAACTGAAACAGGGCTGAAGGTGAAGTGTTTGAGGTCCGACAATGGAGGAGAGTACGAACTTGATAAGTTCAAGAATTACTGTGCTGAGAATGGGATTCACATGGAGCAGACTGTGAACGGAACCCCTCAGCAGAACAGTGTTGCACAACGCATGAACCGGACACTAAATGAGCGAGCAAGATGCATGAGGTTGAAAAGTGGATTGCCTAAGACGTTTTGGGCGGATGCAGTCAACACAATTGCATTCTTAATCAACAGAGATCCATCAGTTCCTTTGGAGTTTCGGATACCTGAGGAAGAATGGACGGAAAAAGAGGTAAACCTATCTTTCCTACGCATCTTTGGTTGTGTTGCTTATGCTCATGTTGCTAATGTTGAAAGAAGTAAGTTGGTTGCTAAGTCTGTTAAGTGTACGTTCATTGGTTATGGTGGAGACGAGTTCGGTTATAAGCTTTGGGATGAGCTGAACCGAAAGGTTATCCGTAGTAGAGATGTGGTTTTCAATGAACAGGTGTTGTACAAGGACAGATTGAAGGCATCAAGCTCTGACAATCCGAATTCCTAAGTGGTCGAGTTAGACATCTCAAACTCGAGTGGGAACAATGAGGGTCCAAATGTTGAAGAGGTTCTTGAGGACGAGCCAAGAACGCCACTACCGAACAATCTGATGCCAAGACCGGCTAGAGAGCGACGTGCACCCAAAAGGTACTCGCCCTCTAACTTTTATTTGTTACTTATTGACGGTGGTGAGCCTGAATGCTATGCAGAGGTAAGTGTTAGAAGTAATAAGCGAAGGTGGAGAGTTGCTATGGATGATGAGTTAGCATCTCTTCTCCTCAATGGCACTTGGGAACTTGTGGAGCTCCCAAAGGGCAAGAAAGCATTGCACTGCAAGTGGGTTTATCGAATTAAGGTTGAAGCAGATGGTAGCAAACGCTACAAGGCTAGGCTGGTTGTCAAAGGGTTTGAACAACGAAACGGTATTGATTATATTGATATGTTTACTCTTGTTGTGAAACTAACCACTATTCGTTTGGTGTTGAGTATGGAAGTTGCAGAAAACCTGTTGTTGCATCAGATGGATGTAAAAATGGCATTCCTTCATGGTGATTTGGAGGAGGATTTGTACATGACACAGCCCGAAGGATTCATAGTGAAAGGGAAAAAACATCTTGTATGCAAGTCGAAGAAGAGCTTGTATGGCTTGAAGCAAGCTCTGAAGCAGTGGTACAAGAAGTTTGACAGTTTCATGTTGGAGATTGTTATGCGAGATGCCACGCTGACCATTGTTGCTACTTTAAGAGGTTCGACGAAAGCTATCTCATCCTTTTGTTATATGTTGACGATATGTTGATCGCAGGAGCAGATGCAAAAGAGATGGATAAGTTGAAGAGAAAATTGTCCGAATGATTGTCCATGAAGGATCTTGGAGAAGCAAAACAGATTTTGGGCATGAGAATCGAGCGTGACAAGGCGGCAAGGAAATTGTACCTTTCACAGGCCATTTATATTCAAAAGGTCTTAGAAAGATTCAACATGGATGAATCGAAGCCGGTGAGTGTGCCATTAGGCAGTTACTTCAAGCTGTCAAAGAAAGAGTCGCCGAGTATAAAGGAGAAATGTTCCTAAATGAAGAAAGTTCCCTACGCTTCGGCGATTGGTAGCATCATGTATGCCATGGTGTTTACGAGACCAGATATTGCGCATGCAGTGGGAGTAGTGAGTCGGTTCATGGGTGATCTGGGCAAGCAACATTGGGAGGCTGTTAAGTGGATCTTGATATACTTGAGAGGTACCACGGAGAAGGCCTTATGTTTCAATGGCAAGAGTGTTGAGCTGGTCGGTTATGTTGATACAGATCTGGCGTCTAATGACCTTGATGGGAGAAGAAGTACAACAGGGTATGTGTTTACTTATGGTGGTACTGCAATGTCTTGGACTTCTAAGTTGCAGAAGATCGTTGCTTTGTCTACCATGGAGGCTGAGTATGTAGCCGTGACGGAGGCAAGTAAAGAGATGGTATGGTTGCAGAATTTCTTGAGTGAACTTGGAAAGGAGCACAAGAATAGTATTCTCTATAGTGATAGTCAAAGTGCTATATTCGTGGCAAAGAATCCGACATTTCAGTCGAGAACAAAGCACGTGGAGTTGAAGTATCACTACATTCGACACCTATTGGAGGGAAAGATCTTGCAACTTGAGAAGATACTTGGAAGTGAGAATCCAGCCGACATGTTTACTGAGGTGGTGACCTTAGAGAAATATAAGCTATGTAGAGCTTCAATTGGTCTTGGAACTTGAAGATAAGGCTAGGCGATGCTAAGCGGAGCAAGGAGGAGGACAAGAAGATATGATTACTTGGGAGTTTCAGTCTCCAAGTGGGAGATTGTTGGTGTATGGAGCCTGAAAAAGATTCCTTAGCCCACTAGGTTTCTCTTTTCTTAGCCCACAAGTTGTTTCCTAGTTTAACTAGGACTAAGATTCAATTTGTGCTATTATAAATGGGTGTTCTCCCATTGTAATTTGTATCCAGAAAAATATAGTGAAATCCCTAGCTTGGCATCACCTCCAGACGTAGATACACATCGTATCGAACTGGGTAAACAATTCTCTCGTGTTCTTTTTCCGTGTTTTCTCGTGATAGTGTGTGTGGGTATTATTTCATAACACCTGGCATGGATCCGAATGAGATTACGTGGTTGGTGGATGAGTTCAAAAAAGTAGTTGGTGTAAGAGAGAGCTCTACCAATATAATAAATATGGAGATCTATTACTGCACCGTTACGTTGTGGCCAAGGTTTCTGATAATCGAGTTGTGAATCTTGATTTGTTTCAAACACAAATACCTCGTATTCTTCAAACCTGAGAAGAACTGGAAATTAAAGTGGTGGTTGATAATATTTTGTAGTTGTCTTTTATTAATGAAAATGATCCACAACATGCGTTGGTAGACGGACCGTGGATTTTCATGAGAAACTTATAATGTTCAAGGAGCCATAAGGTTTTGAAAAACCTCATGAGGTCAAGTTTAAGAATTTTACAACGTAGATACAATGTCATAATTTACCGATAGCTTGTATGACACTGCCGTCTGTAAGAAGGGTGGGGGAGAAGGTGGGTGATGTAGAAGAGGTGGAAGTTGGTAGGGGGAAACTGATGTATGCAAGGATTAGGATTACAAGAGACATTGAAAAACCGTTGTAGCCTTTTATGAAACTGAGAGTTGGCGGAGTTGTGGACATATCTATAGTTGTTCTCTGCTATGAAAAGCTCCTTGAATATTGTAGTTCTTGCGGAAGAGTGGGACGCGTTGTGAGACACTGTTTGGACGAGGCAGTGGACATGACAAAAAGTAATGTATGGAGTCCCGCTGAAAGCTGGGCAAACTATAGACTCGCGATGACCGAGGGGGGGCCCTCAACTTCAAGAGCAAACTTACTCTGCTGAATCTTTAGGACCGAACAATGGGAGAGAGTTGGAAATTGTGAATCTGGAGAGGGATCAAGGGAAAGTAGCTAGAGATGAAGAGGTGGCAAGCAAATGGGAGACTGGAGTTCGAAGTGGAGAGCTTGATTCTTCAATGGTGGTGGTAGGGGTGCACAGTGCTCGTAGGGCTGAGGTTTTGAGGGTAAAGGAAGAGGAAGACGATGGGGAAGAGGTATAGGAGGAGGGAGAGAGGAGAGAAGCTCTGAGATGATGAAAGCTAATGCAAATGCAAAAGAGGATGGGGACCGAGAATTGGAAATGAATACCATCTCTCACAACAAGAGTGCAGAGGTAAGGAGTGGAGGCTGGAAAAGAAGGCGAGTGCTGTGCGTAAGAACATCCAAGGAGAATCTTGACTGTGGGGGGAAAAAAGAATGGGCGCAAAGTTGGAGTTGGAACTGGAAAGGAATGCAGTAAAGAAGAAACTAGATGGAGGAGTTGATAACTATGGATGGGGTCTACGAGAATCTGGAAAATCTAAGGAGATGATTCGTAGGATGAAATGAAATAAGTAGGAATGGAATGGAGCTAGGAATGGAATGAGTGTAGGAATGGAATGAAATGAGTAAGTTGATTCCTATGCTTGGTATCATGGTATGCACAAGGAATAAGTAAAGAAATTGAATCATTATTTATTTATCATTTTTTATTATTTTCAACTCTATCAAAATCATTTTAGAGAGAAAAATGTTAGAGTGAGTGTGTGTGTGTATGTTTTGTGCAGTGTGTGTATGTGCAGTGTGCATATATGTGTGCAGAGTGTGTGTATGTGTGTGTGTGCAGTGTGTGTGTATGTGTGTATAGTATGTATATGTGTGTGTGTATAGTGTGTATATGTGTGTGTGCAGTGTGTGTATATATAGTGCGTGTACAATGTGTGTGTGTGTGTAATACCCCAGAATTTCCGTACAGTCCTAAAAATTTAAAGTTAATTATAAAAATGGCTTTGCACGCCTAAGTTTACGATTTTGAATTCTAAGACCAACGGTGAAGTCCGTTTCCGAAAATAAATTACGGAAGTCAGTTAGATGACTACTGTATTTAGGGTTATCGCGTACGAAAAGCTTTTCAGTTCTGGAACTCAGATCGTAAAACCGTCTGATTTTTACATTCACGAAATCGCGATACGAACTCGCCCGAGAAAGTTCATTTTTTTTGATTTTCCGGACGAAACTCGGACTGTGTCGTCCCGAGTTTTTGTCGGTATTAAGTTTTTAAATATTATTTTCCGATTAAGTATAATACGTTAGAATTTTTGGTTGAATCGGAATTTGACGATTTTGTGCCGAGCTACGTTTTTCGTCGTCCGATTTCCGTAACGTCGTATCGCGCCGGAAAAGCGCGTAATTTCTCTTCTCTTCCCTCTCTTGGCCGACCTCACCTCACTCTCATTAGCTTGATATTTTCATTTTATATAGTATTAAACCTATGACTCACTCTTAGATATTTCTATTAACACTTTACACCTAATAATCTAAATGATATATCATAATAACATAATTAGTCATCATCTTCCTTATTCCTCCCCCCCCCCCCCCAAAAAAAAAAAACCGAACACACACACATACATTTACTCTTCCATTTTCTTCCAACACCATTGAAGACCTCAAGTTCTTGGACAAGAAATTCTTCACAAGTCTCTAATCCTCCATCGAATCTTCTAACTTCCTTTAGTAATCTTCAAGGTATTTGTCTCCTCTTCACTTCTATCCATTCCAAATCCATTTCTTTTTATTTTTCAAGTGGATCGAAATTTATGGATGTTGGGAATTAGATGTCTTGATCTTAATTAGTGTAAATAGGATGGATTAGATATGGATCTATGATTAAAATTGAAAGAAAATCCAAGAACCCTAATTCCTAATGTGTACCGAAAATTAGGGCTTTCTATTAGGATGATGGAATTCTTCAATTAGTTGGATAATCATGCTTAGGAGGTGTTCAATTAGTGATTAGAACAAAAAGAAATCGAATCCCCTAATGTATGGATGAAAACCGAGTTCTAGGGTTTAGGGTTTAAATTGGGAATTTTCAATTTAATGTGTAATTAGACTTGTAATTGTTTAATTGATGATATAGTAGTATGATTAATGGATTAATGATGATGTTTGATGAAGAAAATCACCCCCTTTTTATTTTATGATAATACCGAAAATTATGAGGAATTAGGGGTTTTCATGTAGTTGATTTAGTTGTTGATTTGTTGATGAAATAATGTTCCTAATGATGTTAGTTGATAATAGGAATTATTTGAGAATTTTCTAAAATTATTTTGTGGATCGTAAGAGACTAAGAACTCAATTTAAGTTGAGTTTAAGTAATGATATGGAGTGATGATGTATATAATAATGAATCTCGTTAGATGATGATTGATGACGTAGAATTTGAACGAATTCCGATAACTTTTGAAATCTCGTAAGAGACGAACAAGTGATCGTAATTAATAATCGAGAAGTCGAGTAAGAATTCTAACTTGATAATAGTGTTTATAATGGACTAAGGAACGACTTTGTAGTTGACGACGTGAGCTTTCAAGTTATTATACTATGAGTTGTAGTTATAGTCGAGAACTAGAAACGAGAATTTGTTAACTTGATTTTGGTATAGTAAATGTAGTTGAAACGACGAGGTTTGATCATCGTAGTTCTAAGCGAGTTTTGAGAAGGAGTTCTTCACGTACAGGAGTACGTGTTGACTGCCTTGAGAGTCAAGTTTCGTGAGAAATCGAGTACGAGAACTTAGAACGAACTTAGGAAGTTATACGTCGATTCTATCGAGCAACTAGGGTTAGCCGCGCCAGTTTTGCGACCCCTCCCGGAAAGTGTAATATCTCTTAGCTCGTGTATTGGATTTGAGATCCGTAAATTGGAGCGTAAACTAGACTTTCCAAGCTTTCTAATGGTACATGGCTCATCCCCTGTTTCCAATTTTCCTGTTCTGGGCAGTCCTCAGAACTACTGCCTTGCGCAGTGAAATTTCAGAAGTTGTTTTTCTAAGTTGTTTTCTTCGCAACTTAGTTTCTTTCGATTGTTTAAGCCGTAATAAGATAACGACTACCCTCTCTACTGACCTAAGAGTCGAGTACAATACCTTTCGAGTTCTAAACAAGATTTGTTCAAGTCTCGTTCCCATTTAATTAAAATGAAACTAGTAGCGTGCAAATGCCTAAAGAAATGAAACGACTAAAAAAACCTAATTCGAATTTCTATGTTCGATTATCTTTTACGGCCGATTTAAAGTGTTATTATTTTACGATGAAGGAGGAAGCCAGCAGTAAGGAAAGGACGGAAGATCAGGAGATCGGAAGCTAGTACTTAGTTCTGTAAATGCTAAGGTGGGCTTTTATATATAAAACAAAACGAGCAATGCTCGAAAACCTTTCTTTATCGCTTTGATATCTGTGTTTTCAAAGTGATAATTATGGCATGAACTGTTTTATGTTTATGTGAGTTCTCTTGTACCTATCTGAGTTAACATTCGTGTTTTCCAGATTTTAAGAGTTAATCTAAATAGGTTAACTAACGATCGGCTCTGAGTTAGCTATTAAGTGCTTTCCAGAGTTAGTGCACTTTGTAACCTGTGGTGTATGTGGTATCCTGTTGAGGGTTAACCAGCCACGGTGAATGAGAATTGGTCAAGATTGAACGTAACATACCAGAAAATGCTCGGCCGAGTAAATTGTGAAAATAAGTCAGAAAATGTTTTAGTAGACACGGGCCCCTTTCAATAAAACCCCAATGTGCTACAATTATGAAATGCTAGATTATCTCTACTTATGATTATGTTTTCGGCATAGTGCCCACTAAGTACTTTTGTACTTAGCCCTGCATATGTTTTCTAAATGTGCAGGTTGAAGCGACGAGAGCGGCGGTGGTTGAAGTTGAGTTGAGAAGTTAGGATGGTTTAGCTATGACTTACTTTCCGCTGCAAAACTCTAAGTCTTTTGAGAACATGTACATTATTAAATCACTATAGTATAAGTCTGTAATCTTAAACTTAGATACTCTCGAGTACCTTTTGTCGAGTAATCCTTCGTGATTAACTCTTCCTTTATATTAGTAAAGTCTTGTTCATTGAATGTATGTTGTCCTTTATGTATGTTTAATTAGTCAGCCCCCTTCTTCCCCGCTTCTTTAATCCAATCCCAATCGCACCCCGGCTTCTGCCGTCCCTCGGGATTTGGGGCTGTGACAGTGTGTGAGAGAGAGAGAGAGAGACTGTGTGCAGTGTGTATGTGTATGGTGCGTGTAGAGTCAATGTTTGTGTGAGGGATTGTGTGTGTGTGTGGGGTGCGTGTACAATGTGTGTGTGAGTGAGAAAGTGTGTGTGTATGGTGCGTGTACAGTGTGTGTGTGTGTGTGTTATGTTTATGTGTGTGTTTGAGAGAGAGAGAGAGAGTTACTGTGTGTGTGAGAGAAAGTGTGTGTTGTTTAAAATCAAGTGTTTAAATAATAAATTTTAAATTCAAAAACTCAATAATAAATTTATATATATATATATATATATAGGGTGTGGATGAGTTCGTAGGAACCATGCATTAATGTCACTTAGGAAATGCACAAATATTTAACAAATTTTTAATGCACAACATGAATTAATTTAATATACTAACTAAATCAGACAATGCATAAAATATATCAATTTTTCAATTTTTTTTATTAATATATATTTGTGCATTGAAATAATGTAATTTATGCATTAACTGATGTAATAAAAATGCATGGTTCCTACGGACTTATATAAATTTGAGTTCCTATATGATCATCTCCATATATATATATATATATATATGAGAGAGAGAGATCATATGAGAATAAATAATATCCTAAGAAATGAGAATAGATCTCCATCATAAATCTAAGAGTGATGGAGGGTTAAGATTTAGCCTAGTCAAAGCGGGTCAACCGAGTCACTTTTTTTTCGATTTTTTTAGCGGTCACCCCAGATGCACCACATCATGTATTCATATGCACCACACTATATAATGAGATGCACCACTATGTGCATTGAGATGCACCGTTTTTTATTTTCAATTTTCGTTTTTTTGTTTTGTTTTTACGTTCACCTCATATGAACCAAATCATGTATTCATATGCACCACACTATATAATGAGATGCACCAGTAAGAGCATTGATATGCACCGAATTTTTTTATTTTTTTTTAATTTCCAGATTTATTTTCCCCGTTTTTTTGTTTGCTTCTTCATTTTTTTGTTTGTTACTTCTTCTTTGATCAAGATTCGATCGAGGAGAGCCGAAGGCGTTGCCGGGAGAAAAAATATGAAAAAAAACTGAAAAATATTCGGACATGCACCACAATGTGTAACAAGATGCACCAGAAAGTGTAACTAGATGCACTATGTTTTACGGAAAAAATTGCAAAAAAAAAACTGGAAAAACATTCGACATACACCACAATGTGTAACCAGATGTACCACACAGTGTAACTAGATGCACCTTGTTTTACAAAAAAAAAATCGAAAAAAAAAAACAAAATTTTGGTGCATCTCAATGTACTTAATGGTGCATTTCATTATATAGTGTGGTGCATATGAATACATAAAGTGGCGCATATGGGGTGACCGTAAAAAAAGAAAGACAAAAAATGAAAACAAAAGTCAACATGTTGACCCGGGTTTGACCCGCTTTGATCAGGTCAAATCTTGACAATCCATGTAGATGTAATCAATGGTGTGTTTGTGTGTGTGTGTGTGTATATATATATATATATATCTTATATTAAAATAGGAGATGATAGTGTGTTTTTTGTTTTATTATCTTCTAAACTATTTGTGTAAATTTTGTGTTGTTTTAAAATATTTGGGATATGTTTTATCTTTAGAAAAGGAAGGTAACTTAAAGCATAGGATCTAAGAATCTTTCATCATTGATTCAAATTCTCTTTAGTCATATTATTTCAGAATTAGTAAAGCTTAAAATAAAAGAAATAGAAAATTCAGAACCTTTCAATTTTACCAAAGAACTTGATAAATTAACAAAAGCAATAAAAAATTTAGATTTAGGTCCTATTGAAAGGCCTAGAAAGGAAATAACTCCACCTATTTACAAACATTGGAAAGCTAAAAAATGAATAATTTTACAAGAAGGTCTAGAACCATACAGAAAGGAAGAAATAGTACTTCAAATATTAATAACATAATTTCAAATTTCTTTTTAAATAGAATAACTACAAGAGGATAAGGAAGCAATTCTTCAAAAAATGTTATTCAAATTGAAGATGAAATTAATATAGATAGAATTTTAGAATTATACAATAATCATCAAATTGATATTTTAAATCCAAGAATTTTATATCAAACAGGCATAATGAATGTCAATACAGTATTAATAAAAAACAATAGAGAAGAAAGTTTGAGGATAGTTGATAATGCTCAAATTATAGATTTAATTTCACCAGAAACAATAACAAAAATTAAAAATTCTAAAAAAAGATTTGTCCATATTGGATTAGTCGTTATAGGAATAAAAGGGTTAGGAAAAAGAGAGTTAGGTACTAAAGTTTTAACAATCATAATGGATAAATCTTGGAGTACTAACATGAAAAAAGTTAATATTTCAAGAATGGAAGTAGATATGAGCCAAAGTAGTGCAATATTTTGCTGTTTACCAGCAATATTAAAAGATATAAATGATTTAGAAAATTTAAAAATAGGAATACAAACAAAAGGATATTGTCACAGCCCCAAATCCCGAGGGACGGTAGAAGCCGGGGTGCGACTGAGATTGGATTAAAGAAGCGGGGAAGAAAGGGGCTGACTGAATAAACATACATAAAAGACATCATAAATTCTATCAACAAGACTTCATTACCAAAAGATAGAGTTAATCACGATGGATTACTCGACGAAATTCTCAAAAGGAAAACTAAGTTATAATTACAGAATTTAGTCTACAGTGATTAAACATAAAAAATAAGGTTTAGAGTTATGCAGCGGAATAGTGAACTAAGTACATAAGTCTTCTCTAACTCTATTCGACCTCAACTCAACCATCCACCGCTGCCGTCGCTTCAACCTGCACATTTAGAAAACATATGCAGGGCTAAGTACGAAAGTACTTAGTGGACACATTGTCGAAAATATAATCATAGGTATAGATAATCAAGCATCTCTTTTTATAGCGCATCGGGGGTTTTCATTTAAAAGAGCCCGTGCCTATTAAACATTTGCATTTATATTCATAAAGTAGCTTGCGAGCATTTTTAATGTATGTTACGTTTAAATCTTGACCAAATCCTCATTCACCGTGGCTGGTTACCCCTCAACAGGATACCACATACACCACAGGTTACAAAGTGCACAAACCTTGGAAAGCATATAGCTAACTCAAAGCCGATCGATAGTTAACAATCCTAGCGGTTAACTCATAAATTCTGGAAAACACGAATGTTAACTCAGATAGGTACATGAGAACTCACATAAAATATAAAACAGTTCATGCCATGATTATCACTTTGAAAACATGATTATCAAAGCGATAAAGAAAAGGTTTTCGAGCATTGCTCGTTTTATTTCATATATAAGAAAGCCCACCTTATAAGTTACAGAACTATTAAACGAGTTTTCTGTCGTTGATCCTTCGTCTTATCCCGAGTGCTGACTTCCTCCTTCATCGTAAATAATCATAACTTCGATAAGTCATCGAGTCGATATAAGAAAACGGAAATCGAAATCGAAATTGAATTAGTTCTCACGTGTTCTTAAGCTTTTAGGCCTTTGCACGCTATTCTAGATTCTTTTAATTAAACGGGAATGAGAATCGAACATTTCTTATTTAGACCTCTTACTTGACGCTAAGGTCAGTAAATTATGATAGTCGATACTTGGAACGACTTAACAGATCGAATGAAATTACGTTGAGAAGAATTCAACTTAAGAAACTACATTTTAACATGCACTGCACGAGGTCAGTAAGTCTGTCTAGAACAGGGGATTGCGAAACAGGGCTCGAATCTTATACCAAAAGAAAGGTACGGGTGTCTAGTTTACTCTCCAATTTGCAGATCTCGATTCCGATAAACGAGCTAGGAGATATCGCAGTTTCCGTGAAGGGTCACCAAATCTGCCGAGTGAACCCTAATGCTTGATAAAATCGACACACGCTTTTCTAGGTTCGATTAAAGTTTAGACACTTTTATTTTCACACAAAAACTGACCCAAGGCAGTCACCTAGTATTATTATACGTGATAAACCCCTTTCCATTTCTCGATTATAAACACGACGATCAAAACTCGTCGTTCAAACTATACAATTACTAAATCAATTCAAGTTCCTAATTCAATTCCTAATTTCTCGGTTTCAATTACAACCTATCATTTCATAACTCGGATTAACACGTCGTCAACTACGAACTTGTTCACTTAACGATAAGATTCATTAATATCCAATTATTTTCTTGGTTCGACTTTTCTATCGATACTTAGGCTCGTTGCTTCGTTTCTTACCAAAATTTCAACGTTATTAGAATCCGATTAAATTCTACAACATTATCCGACATCTATCAAGACTCATAAATATGCAAATCATATCCTCAAATCATCACTTATTCTCGACTTATCGATCGTTGTTCGTCTCTTACATAAAATTTTACGTTCTCCGTTTTCATTCAAATTTTACAACAACGATTATTATCTAACGAGCATTCCTAACATGCAAATCATATTATCAAAACATTATCGAGCCTCGACTTATCACCACATCTTCGTCTCTTACACTTTTCATTTTATTTTAGAAAAATCTCAAATTAATATATATTCAACCTCATGTATAGTATAATTCATTTCCATTAAACAATCGAGCATATCATAACGTTTACTAACCTAAATCGAGCCTTGTTCGTCTCTTAGGTTTTGGATTTTATTTTTAGAAAAATCTAAAACAATTCATACGATCAATTAACGACATGAGAAACACTAATATATCATCAATTCGACGAAGAAATCGAGTATGAAATGAAAGCCCCAAAACAGAAAAATTTCGGTATTAATAGGGGTTGAGGTTCTTGATTTTTCCTTCATGATTTGATTCGTAGAACTCGATTCTAAGCATCCTAGAACATGTATCGATCAAGAATTCACATACAAAACCATTCTCTAATTTTCGAAAAAAATGAAAGAGAGGGAAAAGAAGATTTGTTCGGATCAAACTAGAGACAAAGTTCTTACCTTTCGTATTATGGATTTGGAAATGAAAATGATCGGTAGACGGAGGAGCTTTGATCTTGAAGAGAACTTGAGAGGTGCTTCAATGGATGAGAAAAGAAGAAGAAAAGAGAGAGGAAATGGGGAGAGGAGATGGCGGTTTTGAGGTGAAGAAGAAGGAGTGATGACTCACTTATGGTGAGTCATAAAGTTGTTAGAAATATCTAACAAAGTAGTGTGACTCGTTAGGGGTGTGTTTGGCGAGAAAATTTTATACGAAATAACTCGTTTCTGGCTCTTAAACTCCATTTTAGAAGTCGAGAAATATTTTCCTAGTTAGTTACGGAATTGACGAAATCTAATTCGTCCGTTAGATTGGAAATATTTTACGCACTCGGAAAAACTAATTCGTTTTCAAAAATCCGAGAAAAAGTCGAGACGTCACAGTCCAAAATTTGTCCGGAAAATCATAAAAATTAACTTTCTCCGGTGAACTCGTCTCGAAGAAAAAGTGAATGTAAATTCTGACGGAATTCGATTATGAGTTTTCGGGCGAAAAACTTAACGGACGCGAAAACCCTAATACAGTAGTCGTTCGTCCGATTTCTGGAAATTATTTTCGGAAACGGATTTCACCGTAAATCTTAGAATTTAATTTTATGAACTTAGGCGTGCAAAGCCGTAATTATTATTAACTTTGAATTTTTAACGCAGAAGAAATTTTCCGGGTATTACAAATATGAAGGTTATATAGGAAACAACCTGATTGTAAGTGTAGGAATTTTAGGAAAAGCTAGTAATCGATCTGGTATGAATTTTAAGGTAAATAAATGGAATTGAAAAAAATATTAATATTAAAGGAATAAAAATGATTGATCCTATAAAATTTAATCTAGAAGATCTTACTGGATTAGATTGGTCGTTAGGAAATTTTAATATTAGTGAAGAAAATAATATTTTAGTTCCACAGAAAAGTCTTATGTATGAAATAAGTACTCAATCTTTTAATTTAAGATTCACCGACTATATTAAAAAAGAAAATAAAAAAAGTGATGATGAAAACATTGAGCATACATTAATGGCAAATATAAAAGAAAACTCTTTTTATGATTCAGAACCTATTTATGATACAGAACTTGAATCAGAAGATTATGAACAAATTGATTTAATTGGATATAGTAAATCTAATGAAATAAATAATTATTCAGATAATGAATCAAAAATAGAAAATGAAACAAGTTTTAAAATAGAAGAAACAAAAACTTCTATTGATCAGAAAATAAATAAAAAAAATTACTGAAATAAATATACAGGAACAAGTGGATGACATGATAATTAAATGTATGACAAAATTAGGTATGAATTATGAAGAGTCATATGTTGAATTAGAAAAGTACTTTAACTTACCCTTAGTAAGTGATATAATAAATCGTAAAAGTACGATTACAAATTTTTATATAAAAAAAAAAGAAACAAATTTTATGAATATAACTATAACTGGATATAAAAGACCAAAAGTGGAATTTTCACATACAAGATCAGGTGCAACAGAAAATACGGGTAGAGAAAATTGGACTCCTTCTAATCTAAAATACGAAGGAGAATCTCAATTTAAAGGAAAATGAAGTAGAATGCCTATAGGAAAATTATACAGTAAAGAAATGTTATTATTAGAACAACAAAGTCCCAATTATGGCTAGATGAAATTTTAGTTTGGATACAAAATATAGTAAGAAATTGGGAAATGAATAAAAGATCAGATATTGATATGTTTGCGTATTTAGAAACAACTCTATGACCAGTTGCTTTAGGATTATGGCAAAGTAAAAAGAATCAAGCTCCTGAACAAATTAATCAAATAAGATTTTTAGGAGAAAATCCTTATAATTTCATAAGTTAAATTAGAATATTACTATTAGGAATAGATCCTACACAAGAAAATATGTTTATACAAGATACTACAATTAGAAAACTAGAACAATTAAGTATTTCAGATTTTAAATATATTAGAGAATTTAGTAAATATTTTACTCGAATAATATTACAAACAGGAAGAGCCATGGAAGATGAATTATGTTACAAATATTTTATAAAATTACTAGGAGATTTAGGAAGAGGTCTCCATGAAGAATGGAAAAAACTTGATCCAAAACCTACAAATTTAGGAATTGGGCCAAGAATATCTTTTGTTTTTCATAAATTAGAAGAAAAATGTAAAGAGTTGTAATGCAAGAACAAATTAAAAGTCAAGCATGAGCTTTTTGTAAAACAACAATTTATACACCACAAGCATATGGATATTATGAAAAACCTAAAAAATATAAAAAATTTTAGAAAAAGTACTAGTTTGATAAAAATAAAAGTTACGATAAAAATAAATATTAGAAAACCACAAAATAGAAATTGTAGATGCTTTATTTGTGAAGATCTAAGACATTTAGCAAATACACTATCGAGAGCTGAATAAGATCACCCTCAAGAATAAATATCCTTTGCCTAGGATAGAAGACCTCTTTGATCAGCTTAAGGGCACAGGTGTATTTTCAAAAATAGACTTAAGATCCGGATATCATCAATTGAAAATCAAACCTGAAGACGTAGCTAAGACTGCTTTCCGAACCAGATATGGCCATTACGAATTCCTAGTTATGCCATTTGGATTGACCAACGCCCCCGCAGCATTCATGGATCTCATGAATAGAATTTTCCACCCGTACTTAGACAAATTCGTTTTAGTATTCATCGACGACATTCTCATTTACTCCAAAAATGAGAAAGAGCACGAGGAACACTTACGAATAGTTTTAGAAACACTTAGAACTGAGAAACTTTATGCCAAATTCAGTAAGTGCGAGTTTTGGCAGAGAGAAGTGATGTTTCTTAGACACATAGTATCAGCAGAAGGCATCAAAGTAGACCCTGCCAAGGTAGAGGCAGTGCGCAATTGGAAATCAACGACAAGTCCAAACGAAATTAGGAGTTTCTTCAGTTTAGCCGGCTATTATAGAAGATTCATCGAGGGATTTTCTACAATTGCTAGACCTATGACGCAACTACTACGGAAGGAAAACAAGAACAAATAGACTGACGAATGTGAGACGAGTTTTCAGTTACTGAAGGAGAATTTAACCACAACATCAGTGTTAGCGCTTCCAGAAGTGAATAAGGAATTGGTTTATACAGATGCTTCAAAGAACGGATTAGGATGCGTATTGATGCAAGAAGGAAAGGTGATAGCTTATGCTTCACGACAACTTCGACCCCATGAAGTTGGTTATCCAACCCACGATTTAGAATTAGCAGCCGTTGTGTATGCGTTGAAAATTTGGAGACATCACCTCTATGGTGTAAGGGTTGAGATTTTTACGGATCACAAAAGTTTGAAGTACTTTTTCGAGCAAAAGAAATTGAATATGAGACAAAGACGATGGCTCGAATTAGTCAAAGATTATGATTGTGGTATCAACTACCATCAAGAAAAAGCAAACGTAGTAGCAGACACGCTGAGTCGCAAGGCTCCAACCAAGTTAGGGTGTCTCTTTATCGAGGAAGAAACACTTGTGCAAGAATTTGAGAAGATGGATTTAGAAGTGCTCGATACACCTGAAACGATAACGACCCAAATAGTAGCACTCGTAGCTACACCAGACGTACGAGAGAGAATCATAAGCGCTCAGAGAAAGGACGAGACGATCGAGAAGCTACGACTAAGGATAAGAACAGATAAACCGGACGATTTTTCCGAGGCACCAAATAATGCAATTTTATTTGAAGGTAGACTTTGTATCCCTGATGATGACGAGTTGAAAAACGATATCATGAGTGAGGCTCACGATATGCCATATACTGCACACCCAGGGAGTACGAAGATGTATCAAGATTGGAGAAGGAATTTTCGGTGGAACGGATTAAAACGAGATGTAGCCTCGTTTGTAGAATGATGTTTGACTTGTCAATAAGTGAAAGCTTTATACCAACGACCACAAGGGATGTTGCAGCCATTAAGTATTCCAACTTGGAAACGGGAAGATATACCCATGGATTTTGTGACAGGTTTACCCAAGTCTAGAAGAGGAAATACTGCCATCTGGGTTTCATTAGACTGAGTGTTTCACCATGGGGAGCACCTGTTTTGTTCGTTAGAAAGAATGATGGTTCTATGAGGATGTACATAGACTATGGAGAGCTGAATAAGATCACCCTCAAGAATAAATATCCTTTGCCTAGGATAGAAGACCTCTTTGATCAGCTTAAGGGCGCAGGTGTATTTTCAAAAATAGACTTAAGATTCGGATATCATCAATTGAATATCAAACCTGAAGACGTACCTAAGACTGCTTTCCGAACCAGATATGGCCATTACGAATTCCTAGTTATGCCATTTGGATTGACCAACGCCCCCGCAGTATTCATGGATCTCATGAACAGAATTTTCCACCCGTAGTTAGATAAATTCGTTTTAGTTTTCATCAACGACATTCTCATTTACTCCAAAAATGAGAAGGAGCACGAGGAACACTTACGAATAGTTTTAGAAACACTTAGAACTGAGAAACTTTATGCCAAATTCAGTAAGTGCGAGTTTTGGCTGAAAGAAGTGATGTTTCTTGGACACATAGTATCAGCAGAAGGCATAAAAGTAGACCCTGCCAAGGTAGAGGCAGTGCGCAATTGGAAATCACCGACAAGTCCAAACGAAATTAGGAGTTTCTTAAGTTTAGCCGGCTATTATAGAAGATTCATCGAGGGATTTTCTACAATTTCTAGACCTAAGACACAACTACTACGGACGAAAAACAAGTACAAATGGACTGACGAATGTGAGATGAGTTTTCAGACACTCAAGGAGAAGTTAACCACAGCACCAGTGTTAGCGCTTCCAGAAGCGAATAAGGAATACGTGGTTTATACAGATGCTCAAAGAATGGATTAGGATGCGTATTGATTCAAGAAGGAAAGGTGATAGCTTATGCTTCACGATAACTTCGACCCCATGATGTTGGTTATCCAACCCACGATTTAGAATTAGCAGCCGTTGTGCATACGTTGAAAATTTGGAGACATAACCTCTATGGTGTAAGGGTTGACATCACCTTTGTATCCCTGATGATGACGAGTTGAAAAACGATATCATGAGTGAGGCTCACGATACGCTATATACAGCACACCCAGGGAGTACGAAGATGTATCAAGATTTGAGAAGGAATTTCTGGTGGAACGGATTAAAACGAGATGTAGCCTTGTTTGTAGAACGATGTTTGACTTGTCAACAAGTGAAAGCTTCACACCAACGACCACAAGGGATGTTGCAGCCATTAAGTATTCCAACTTGGAAATGGGAAGATATAGCCATGGATTTTGTGACAGGTTTACACAAGTCTAGAAGAGGAAATACTGCCATCTGGGTAGTTATTGATAGGCTCACAAAATCAGCTCACTTTCTACCAATTTAGATTACCTATGGATAAGAGAAATTAACACAGTTGTATGTCCGTAAGATTGTACGTCTTCACGGAATACCAAAGTCAATAACGTCCGATAGAGATGCCAAATTCACTTCAAGGTTTTGGATCACTATGCAGAAGGAGTTAGGAACTAGACTTAATTTTAGTACCGCTTTTCACCCCCAAACAGATGGACAATTCGAGAGAACAATTCAAACACGTGTAGATATGTTGAGAACGGTAGTATTAGATCGAAGTGCGATCTGGGAAAATATCTTACCATTGGAAGGAAACGTAGGTCACCACTTTATTGGGATGAAGTAGGTGAAAGGAAAAATCTAGGACCGGATTCAGTCGGTGAAATGATCGAGATCCTTCGACAAATTCGAGTCCGAATGAAAGAAGCCCAGAGCCGACAAAAGTCTTACGCCGATGTTCGCCGAACAGATCTTAACTTTAAGATTGGGGATAAGGTTTTCCTTAAGATTTCTCCATCTAAGGGAATCGTTAGATTTGGTGTTAAGGGTAAACTCAGACCAAGGTTTATAGGACCTTATGAGATTTTGGAAAAATTAGGACCTGTTGCTTATAGATTGGCCTTACCTCCAAGTCTAGGAAGTGTCCATAATGTTTTTCACGTATCTCAATTGCGAAAGTATGTTTTCGACCCTAAGCACGTAATTGACCAGAAAGACGTTGTTCTTGAATCCGACTTAAGTTATGAAGAAAAACCATTGTCGATCTTGGATCGAAAAGCGCAAGAATTAAGAAACAAGTCGATATCATTAGTGAAAGTGTTGTGGAGTCACCACGGGCAAGAAGAAGCCACGTGGGAACTCGAAGAAAGGATGAAAGAGAAATACCCTTACCTATTCGAAGAAGGTATGCAAATTTCGGGACGAAAATACTTGTTAGAGGGGTAGGATGTAATATCCTGGATATTTCTTCCGTCGCTAAAATAAAAAGTTATTAATTAATTAAGGCTTTGCACGCCTAAGTTAAGGAAATTCAATTCTAAGACTAACGGTGAAATCCGTTTCTGAAAATAAATTCTAGAAGTCGTTCAATCGACTACTGTATTAAGATTTTCGCGTCCGAAAGAATTTTTGTTCGAGAACTCAGATCGAAAAACCGTCTGACTTTACATTCACTTATTTTACGATACGAGTCTACTGGAGAAAGTCATTTTTATTATTTTTCCGGGCGAATTTTGGACTGTCATGTCCCAACTTTTCTTTGGATTTCGGAAATCGAATTATGCTTTCCGACTAAGTAAATTATTTCCAATCTAATGGTCGAATTAGTTTTCTCCGGAAATGTAACCGTCTAAGAAAATAATTAAACTATTTCAATACGCCGTATTAGACCCGTAATCGAGATATTTTGAATTAATCCACCAATCACAAACCGCCGCATACCTCCCCTTAGTCATCCTAGACCTTATTAAGTTAAATAACACCCTTAGTCATCACACTCTCTCTCTCTCATCCCTCCCCATTACCACCCCCCCTCTATCTCTCTTCTCTCTCTTGTTCTTCATCTTCATTCAAATCTTCATCAAGTTCATCAAGTTCTTCAAGTATTCAAGTTCCATAACTTTTTCATCTACCGATCGATTTCAAATCCGAGTTCATATTCGGAAAGGTGAGAGCCTCCTCTTCACTTCTATCCGAACAAAATCTCTTTCCCTTAAATATGAAAATTTCGAAAATTTGTAAGAGGAAGAAGATGATGTTCTAAATGTAAGACTTGATTATGTATGCTTAGGAATGGATTTCCATGGTTAGAATCAAGTGAAAATCATCCCCCTTTTCTTTTTTGTAATACTGAAAATTTAGGGTATTAGGGTTTGATGTTTTAATACTGAAAATCATCACTTTAGGTATTAGTATGATGATGCATGAATTGTTTTAGAATTTTCTAAAAATTAAAATTAAAATGTAAGAGATGAAGAAGCATGAGTTTGAATGAGTAAATATTACTATATTGATGATATGATTTGATATTTATGATGTAGGAAGCATGTAGTTCAACATAGATTTAATTTAGATTTTTCTAAAAATAAAAACGAAATCGTTGGAGACGAAGAATCATCGATAGAATTAGTTTCGATAATGATATAAGTTTATGGTTTGCATATTAGTTAATCTATGTGGTTAATGATGATAATTGGAAAGTTTGAACGAAATCTAAGAACTTCGAACTTTTCGTAAGAGACGAAGATTCGAGTGTAATCACCGATAGGAAAATCGAACGAGAAAACTAATCGAATATTAGTAATTGTTGATATGTTAGGATAGTTGTTGAATTAATTGAGAATTAACTAACAACTTTGGAAAAACGAGTTCTTAGACCGATATAAATAACGTGGATTAGTTATGTAATGGTTTATAATGATGTTAATGCATTAAGATGTTCATTACTAAGTAAGAAAATGATAGAAACTAATTTGAATTGAATTGAATTAGTAAAACTCCAAAAATCGAAGAAAGTAAGTAAGTACGTAAAAGAAGAAATAAGGAATCGAGACTTTATATGGTAAATGATTTGACTTCGTAGTTGATTATTAAGTAGGAATGAAGTTAATGAAGATTTCATATAGGTTATGAAATAGAAAATAGAAGTTGAATATTGAAATTGAATTGAAATTGAAATAGAATTTCTAAGTATAAGTGATTGTTTGAAAAGACGAGAAGTAATCATCGTAGTTTTAATCAAGGAACGAGAAAGTATTCACGATAGATAAATACGAGACTTAACTATAAATTGATGGAAAATTCATGCTCATAAAGGTTGTATAGCATTGATCGAACCTAGGGAATCGTGCGTCGAGTTTTACGAGCGATTAGGATTTTTCGGCAGTTTTGCGATCCTTCACGGAAACGGCCATAACTTTAAGCTCATTTAACGAAATCGAGATCCGTAAATTGGAAAGTAAACTACACATCCGTGTCGTTCTTATAATGCCAAGAACATCCCTTGTTTCGCAGTATTCTGTTCTGTAGATGCTCCAGACTTACTGCCTTGTGCAGAAACTTTCGGAAACTCAATTTCTCAAGTTGAATTCTTTTCAACTTAATTCTTTAAGAACTTTTAAGTCTTTAAGAGTTATCGACTTCCGTTATTAATCTAAATGTTGAGTAAGGAACCGAGTTAGTTCTAAACGAGATGTGTTCGAGTCTCGTTTCTTTATTGATCAAAAGGAATTAGTTAAGTGCAAATGCTTAAAAGACTTAAACCGAATTTGAATTTATTTTCTTTAATCGTCTCGATCGATTATTAAAGTTTGTTTATTTGCAATAAAAGGAGGAAGTCGAAATCAAGGATAGGACGGAAGACCGAAGACGGAAGCTTTAGTTGTTCTGTATATCGCCTAAGGTGGGCTTTACTTTTCTATATCAAACAAAATGAGCGATGCTCGAAAATGTTTACTTACTGCTTTGATAAGTGTGCTTTCAAATTGATTATCAGTGCATAAAAGAATTTGTTTTATGTGAGTTCTTTTGTGCCATTCTTAATTGGTTCGCCAATTAAGTCGATCGGACTCTGAGTTAGTCAAAAGGGACTTTCCAGGGTTAGTGTACATGGTAGCCGGTGTGTTTGGTACTCTATTGAGGGGTAGCCAGCCTCGGTGAATAGAACGTGCGCAGAAGAAGTTAACTCTTCCCCGGCGTTGAAACAGAATTGGGCAAGTTGAACGTAACATCTGTCAGTAAAGGCTTGCGCAAGCTATTGTGAAAAGAAAGAAAACGTTTAGTAAGCACGGGCCTTTGATGAAAAACCCCGATGCGGTACTGTATGAGATGCCTGATTAATCTATACTCTTATGATATGTTTTCGGCAATGTGCCCAATAAGTATGTTTATACTTAGCCATGCATGTATTTATACATGTGCAGGTTGAGTGACGGAAGCGGCGGAGGTTGAGTTGAGTTGTACATAGGAAAGAAGAACAATGTTTAAGTCTACATTATTTCCGCTGCAAAACTATTTCATTTTGATGTATAACTTTTGGTTTGTTTCGTACTTCAAACTTAGTATACTTTGATAACATCTTCTTCGAGTGATCCTTCGTGATCGACTCTCTTTTGTTAATGAAATCGGTTCATAGATCTCATCTTGTTTAATATTATTAGTTAAGGCATCTATTCAGTATTTATTCCCCCTTCTTCCCCGCTTCTTTAATCCAACCCCTAGTCGTACCCTGGCTGCCATCCCTCGGGATTTGGGGCTGTGACAGAGTGGTATTAGAGAAATTGTTTCTGCTCTGCATCCAAAATTCTTTCAAGTTAGTCCGACAGAGCATTTGTTTATGCTCTGCACCCGAGTCTTCGTTCAAGTAAAGTTTAGTTCGTATCACTAAACTCAAGAAAGTAGTTAACAACTCAACTTCCCGCTACGTCAACTCAACCGAAGAAGAAAAGAAGGAAAAGTATCGGAAGTGTTGTTTCTTTTACAGAAAGTTTATGAATAAGTATGCGAGTATGTTGTGAATAAGTATGCGAGTATGTTGTGAATAAGTATGCAAGTATGTTGTGAATAAGTATGCCAAGTATTAATTGATTGAAGTATAAGTGTTATACTCTGTGATGTTATGTGAAATTATTTGAGTTATAATTTCTTTGATTGAGATGTATGCCGGCATGAGAACCTAAACTATTACTCTAAGACTTTTCCCGATTCCATGAGAACATAGAATTGATAAGAAGCATTGGTTCCAAAATTATTCGAAAAGCAATCATGAAACAAGAAGAACCGAACCTATTGCAGACGAATGTCACATGCGAATAAGTGATATGAACAAAGTCTCTTTGGAGTCAAATTTGTTTTAATAATTAAAAGAATCGATAAGTTAAAAGTTGGAAGAAAAATCTCGGAATTTTTTTTTTAATTATTAAGTGTTTGAGTGCAATTTCTTAAAATTTCTAGATGCTTAAGATAAGTTGTTGATTAAGTGGTTAAAGTATTGCAATTTGAATAATGGAATATTCTAATTGTAATTTAAGAATTCCTTAAGATATGTTATTATCCTACCAGTTACTGATCTGTGTTCTCTTAAAATCTTTGTAGAATGCCTGCTAGACGTGTCACGGCTCAGAAGAGCCAACCCCTGAGACAGCGTACCATGGTAGACGAGATCTTGGATGAGTACCATGACTACAAGGTAGACCCGAACCACGACATAGGGCAGTTAGTCAGTGACTTCGCTTCACGTTTCCACGTAGCCCAGCACTTTGTTACTGAGCGTCAGGCTATAGCAGACTTGATCAGACGGCTTCCCGACGAGTGGCGTGGGTGGGCACACGACATCGCCTGGTACTATCTTACACTGGTCGGTGACGACACCTAGCCGACAGGTGACTTTTCCGAATTCGCTCTATCCCTACACGGGCGTTTCTTCGAGAGTAGGTTCATGGTGTCTGTTCCAGTTCTCGAGCACCACCCCTACGTCCACATCCCAGCTCTGCTAGAGCCAGAGCCGTTTGTCTTAAACCCAGAGTTAGCTGCACTGTTAGAGTTGCCACAAGTTCTTACACCCGTCGAGGATCTGTTCCAGAGGCAGGGTACCTGGAGATCGACGCAGAGTATGCTGCGATGTTAGAGCTTCCTTCCCCACTTGCACCACCTGAGGAGGTTCCTACAAAGACAGCTTTACTCGTAGGGGACGAGGGTTCGACCTCTGACCTACCCCAGTCTTGGACGAGGGTCCGAGGACAGTTTGAGGCGGGACCATCCAGGGTCCGTTCTGCAGAGGCATACGTGCCTAGTCCACCCCTTGAGCACCTGCTTCCCCCGAAGAAGCGGACAGTAGTGACCAGCTTCGACAACCTAGTTCCCCGCTTAGAGAGGACCGTTTTGGAGATGCCTCCGCCACCACCTCTAGTGCTTTGGGATGGCACCACACTAAGGGTAGACGAGGCGCTTCAGCTAGTCTTTGGTACAGATCCGGAGGAGGATCCGGAGGAGGACCCTGAGAAGGACCCAGAGGAGGAGGACCCTGAGGAGTTTTAGGCCGTAGAGGGCAGCACAGACTCGACTGCAGCCTTTTGAGCAGAGAGTCTTAGACGTATAGTAGTTTTTGGTAGAACTGTCTTGTACATAGTTCGGATCAGTAGACTTCTTTTGTAGTACTCTAAACGGAGACGAAATTTTATAAATCATTCCCATTCTAGTACTTCCAGTAGATACGGAGATGCAACCTGTTAGTGCACCCGGTACATAGATAGGCAGATAGCCTAGCTCAAACTAGTTGTAGTCTAGCTTTTTGGTATAAGTCCTCGTGGAGGCAAAATTAGTACTCTTTTTGACGTGTATATATATATAACCCCGTGAGTGGGCTTTGATCTAGTAAACGTTTGTTCTTACCATGTTTCGATGATTGCTCATAATTAACTTGCGAAGTTAAAAGTTTCATAGAAGTAGTGCGGATGATATTATCTATTTCTTTCCGTAAACCCGTTTAAAGTTGGGAGAATCATACTAAGTGGGTGAATTTTTTTTTTTTTTTTTAAAACAAAAGTGCTAATAAGAAATTCTTGATGTCTATAGTTTCAAAATGCCACTGAGAGTAGTAAACAATAGAAGAGGACCTAGTAGGCCTAGAGGACCAGGTAGACGACAAGCAAGAGGTGAAAGGGAATAGGATCAGGAACGTCATGAAACCTCTCCACCTTCACCACCACCATCTCCACCACCACCCCGTCGTGATATTGAGGACCTATTCCTCAAGCGAAACCCACCCGTGTTTAATGGATCTGGTAACCCGAGCGATGCTGAGCTTTGGGTGCGATCCATTGATAGAATCTTTAAACTCCTCAGATGTTCTGATGAGGAGCGTCTTTTGTGTATTGCATTTCAACACTCCGGACCAACTGACTACTGATGGGAGGCTAGGTAGAAGGTCATACCAGCTGAGCACTTGGCTCATTTCACTTGGGACGAATTTAAGGAGGCATTGTATGATAAATACGTGCCTAAGCCTTATAGAGCACAGAAAGAGGCTGAGTTCTATAATTTGAAACAAGGGAAGATGACGGTCACGGAATATTATGCGAAGTTCTGTGAGTTATCAAGATATGCACCTGAGCAAGTAGATACCGAGGATAAGATAGCAAAGAAGTTCCGTGAGGGACTTAAACACAAATTAGGTGTAGCACTGGCCAGTCACGGAGGACTGAGCTACACAGAAATATTAGGGCGAGCCCTAAAAATGGAAGCTGTAGTGCCTGATGAAAGGAAAGCCATAATACCCGCACCAACCCCAAACTAGACTCAGAATCGAGGCTATTTCAGCAACAACAACAATAATAACTACTAGGGAAAATGAAAATGGGAAGGAGGAAACAACAGTGGCTACTATCAGCACTCCAATAATCAGAAAAATCAGAATGGTAATCAGCGAGGCTATCAGCAGCCTAATCAGAATAACAACTATGGCAAGAACCCATGGTAAGGGAACAATCAGTCAGAACTGTATATGCAAGGGAATAATCAAGCAGGACCGTGGAAAGGAAACGGCCAGCAGGGTCAGTCACAGGGGCAGCAGAGGAACAACAACCAGGGAGGAAATAATCAAGGAAGGATCACCGTTCCTGCCTGTCCGAAGTGTAATAGGGTACACTACGGTGTCTGTCAAGCAAGCTCTGGTGTTTGCTTCAACTGTGGACAAAAAGGACATTTTAAGAAGGATTGCCTGAAACCGTTGCGAGCAGTAGGGAAAAATCAGTATGGTCAGTCCCAACCCTTAAGAGCAATTCAGGCACAGCCGCAGCAGCAGATGACGCAGTAGCAATATCAACAACACGCCCAATAGCAACAGAATGCCAGGGCATTCACGATCAAGCAGAATGCGCAGAATAAGGGCAAGGGAAACCTGGCAGGTATGGGTAAACTTCACAATACTCCTATTAAGATATTGTTTGATACTGGCGCATCGCATTCTTTCATTGCTGGCTCATGTGCGGATAACTTAGATATCAGATCTGAACGAGCTAATCACGCTATGAGAGTAGCTACACCCTCAGGAGAGATCACCACCTCTACGCATGTTTGCTCTAACCTAGAACTAGAAATTGGAACTCTTATGGTTAAGGCAAACAACTTGAATGTTATGATAATGTGGGATGTAGATATAATCTTAGGAATGGATTGGTTTTCTGAGAATTATGCTACGATTCTCTGCAACGAAAGAAAAATTTCTTTCCAACCCCCGGGAAAATAGCTGACAGAATTCCATGGGATTTCGATGGGCAAGAAGATACCGATAATATCCGCTCTACAAGCCAAGAAGTTGATGAAGAAGAAGAATTGCAAAGCTTATCTTGTATACCTAAGTGAAGAACCAGGAACCGAAAAGACCATACAAGATGTCAAAATTGTTAACGAATATGAAGACGTCTTTCCAGAAGTGTTACAAGGTTTACCACCAGATCGTCACGTAGATTTCACAATCGACTTAGAACCAGGATCGGCCCCCAAATCAAAAGCCCCATATAGGATGACACCCAAGGAGTTAGAAGAGCTTAAGATCCAACTGCAAGAGTTTCTAGATCTTGGTTTCATTAGACTGAGTGTTTCACCATGGGGAGCACCTGTTTTGTTCATTATAAAGAAGGATGGTTCTATGAGGATGTACATAGCCTATCAAGAGCTGAATAAGATCACCCTCAAGAATAAATATCCTTTGCCTAGGATAGAAGACCTCTTTGATCAGCTTAAGGGCGCAGGTGTATTTTCAAAAATAGACTTAAGATCCGAATATCATCAATTGAAAATCAAACCTGAAGACGTACCTAAGACTACTTTCCGAACCAGATATGGCCATTACGAATTCCTAATTATGCCATTTGGATTGACCAACGCCCCCGCAGTATTCATGGATCTCATGAATAGAACTTTCCACCCGTACTTAGACAAATTCGTTTTAGTTTTCATCGACGACATTCTCATTTACTCCAAAAATGAGAAGGAGCACGAGGGACACTTACGAATAGTTTAAGAAATACGTAGAACTGAGAAACTTTATGCCAAATTCAGTAAGTGCGAGTTTTGGCTGAAAGAAGTGATGTTTCTTGGACACATAGTATCAGCAGAAGGCATAAAAGTAGACCCTGCCAAGGTAGAGGCAGTGCGCAATTGGAAATCACCGATAAGTCCAACGAAATTAGGAGTTTCTTAAGTTTAGCCGGCTATTATAGAAGATTCATCGAGGTATTTTCTACAATTGCTAGACCTATGACGCAACTACTACGGAAGGAAAACAAGTACAAATGGACTGACGAATGTGAGACGAGTTTTCAAACACTCAAGGAGAAGTTAACCACAGCACCAGTGTTAGCGCTTCCAAAAGCGAATAAGGAATACGTGGTTTATACAGATGCTTCAAAGAACAGATTAGGATGCGTATTGATGCAAGAAGGAGAGGTGATAGCTTATGCTTCACGACAACTTCGAACTCATGAAGTTGGTTCTCCAACCCACGATTTAGAATTAGCAGCCGTTGTGCATGCGTTGAAAATTTGAAGACATCACCTCTATGGTGTAAGGGTTGAGATTTTTACGGATTACAAGAGTTTGAAGTACTTTTTCGAGCAAAAGGAATTGAATATGAGACAAAGACAATAGCTCGAATTAGTCAAAGATTATGATTGTGGTATTAACTACCATCCAGGAAAAGCAAACGTAGTAGCAGACGCACTGAGTCACAAGGCTCCAACCAAGTTAGGGTGTCTCTTTATGGCGGAAAAGACACTTGTGCAAGAATTCAAGAAGATGGATTTAGAGGTGCTCGATACACCTGAAACGATTACGACCTAAATAGCATCACTCGTAGCTACACCAGACTTAGGAGAGAGAATCATAAGCGCTCAGAGAAAGGACGAGACGATCGAGAAGCTACGACTAAGGATAAGAACGGATAAACCGGATGATTTTTCCGAAGCACCAGATAATGCGATTTTATTTGAAGGTAGACTTTGTATCCCTGATGATGACGAGTTGAAAAACGATATCACGAGTGAGGCTCACGATACACCATATACAGCACACCCAGGGAGTACGAAGATGTATAAAGATTTGAGAAGGAATTTCTGCTGGAACGGATTAAAACGAGATGTAGCCTCGTTTGTAGAACGATGTTTGACTTGTCAACAAGTGAAAGCTTTACACCAACGACCACAAGGGATGTTGCAGCCATTAAGTATTCCAACTTGGAAATGGGAAGATATAGCCATGGATTTTGTGACAGGTTTACCCAAGTCTAGAAGAGGAAATACTGCCATCTGGTTAGTTATTGATAGGCTAACAAAATCAGCTCACTTTCTACCAATTCAGATTACCTATGGATCATAGAAATAAGCATAGTTGTATGTCCGTAAGATTGTACGTCTTCACGGAATACCAAAGTCAATAACGTCCAATAGAGATGCCAAATTCACTTCAAGGTTTTGGATCACTATGCAGAAGGAGTTAGGAACTAGACTTAATTTTAGTACCGCTTTTCACCTCCAAACGGATGAACAATTCGAGAGAACAATTCAAATACTCGTAGATATGTTGAGAACGGTAGTATTAGATCGAAGTGCAATTTGGGAAAATATCTTACCATTGGTCGAATTTTGCTTACAACAATAGTTATCAAGCAACGATAGGAATGTCGCCTTACGAGGCACTGTATGGAAAGAAATGTAGGTCACCACTTTATTGGGATCAAGTAGGTGAAAGGAAAAATGTAGGACCGGATTCAGTCGGTGAAATGATCGAGATCATTCGACAAATTCGAGTCCGAATGAAAGAAGCCCAGAGCCGACAAAAGTCTTACGCCGATGTTCGCCGGACAGATCTTAACTTTAAGATTGGGGATAAGGTTTTCCTCAAGATTTCTCCATCTAAGGGAATCGTTAGATTTGGTATTAAGGGTAAACTCAGACCAAGGTTTATAGGACCTTATGAGATTCTGGAAAAATTAGGACCTGTTGCTTATAGATTGGCCTTACCTCCAAGTCTAGGAAGTGTCCATAATGGTTTTTACGTATCTCAATTGCAAAAGTATGTTTTCTACCCTAAGCACGTAATTGACCAGCAAGACGTTGTTCTTGAATCCGACTTAAGTTATGAAGAAAAACCATTGTCGATCTTGGATCGAAAAGCGCAAGAATTAAGAAACAAGTCAATATCATTAGTGAAAGTATTGTGGAGTCATCACGGGCAAGAAGAAGCCACGTGGGAACTCGAAGAAAGGATGAAAGAGAAATACCCTTACCTATTCGAAGAAGGTATGCAAATTTCGGGACGAAATTTCTTGTTAGAGGAGTAGGATGTAATATCCCGGATATTTCTTCCGTCGCTAAAATAAAAAGTTATTAATTAATTAAGGTTTTGCACGCCTAAGTTAAAGGAATTCAATTGTAAGACTAACAGTGAAATCCGTTTCTGAGAATAAATTCCAGAAGTCGTTTAACCGACTACTGTATTAGGGTTTTCGCGTCCGATAGAATTTTCGTTCGAGAACTCAGATCGAAAAACCGTCTGACTTTACATTCACTTATTTTACGATACGAGTCTACTAGAGAAAGTCAGTTTTTATTATTTTTCCGGGCGAATTTTGGACTGTCATGTCCCAACTTTTCTTTGGATTTCGAAAATTGAATTATGCTTTCCGACTAAGTAAATTATTTCCAATCTAATGGTTGAGTTAGTTTTCGCCGGAAACGTAATCGTCTAAGAAAATAATTAATCGATTTCAATACGCCGTATTAGACCCATAATCGAGATATTTTGAATTAATCCACCACTCACAAACCGCCACATACCCCCCTTAGTCATCCTACACCTTATTAAGTTAAATAACACCCTTAGTCATCACACTCTCTCTCTCTCATCCCTCCCCATTACCGCCCCCTCTCTCTTTCTCTTCTCTCTCTTGTTCTTCATCATCATTCAAATCTTCATCAAGTTCATCAAGTTCTTCAAGTGTTCAAGTTCCATAACTTTTTCATCTACTGATCGATTTCAAATCCGATCTCATATTCGGAAAGGTGAGAGCCTCCTCTTCACTTCTATCCGAACAAAATCTCTTTCCCTTAAATATGAAAATTTCGAAAATTTGTAAGAGGAAGAAGATGATGTTCTAAATGTAAGACTTGATTATGTATGCTTAGGAATGGATTTCCATGGTTAGAATAGAGTGAAAATCATCCCCCTTTTCTTTTTTGTAATACCGAAAATTTAGGGTATTAGGGTTTGATGTTTTAATTTCATGATTTAAGATGATTGGTTGGTAGATTATCAATTTAGGTATTAGTATGATGATGCATGAATTGTTTTAGAATTTTCTAAAAATAAAAATGAAAATGTAAGAGATGAAGAAGCATGAGTTTGAATGAGTAAATGTTATGATATTGATGATATGATTTGATATTTATGATGTAGGAAGCATGTAGTTCAACATATATTTAATTTAGATTTTTCTAAAAATAAAAACGAAATCGTTGGAGACAAAGAATCGTCGATAGAATTAGTTTCGATAATGATATAAGTTTATGGATTGCATATTAGTTAATCTATGTGGTTAATGACGATAATTGAAAAGTTTGAACGAAATCTAAGAACGTCAAACTTTTCGTAAGAGACGAAGAGTCTAGCATAATCGCCGATAGGAAAATCAAACGAGAAAACTAATCGAATATTAGTAATTGTTGATATGTTAGGATAGTTGTTGAATTAATTGAGAATTAACTAACAACTTTGGAAAAACGAGTTCTTAGACCGATATAAATGAGGTGGATTAGTTAAGTAATGGTTTATAATGATGTTAATGCATTAAGATGTTCATTACTAAGTAAGAAAATGATAGAAACTAATTTGAATTGAATTGAATTTAGTAAAACTCCAAAAATCGAAGAAAGTAAGTAAGTACGTAAAAGAAGAAATAAGGAATCGAGACTTTATATGGTGAATGATTTGAGTTCATAGTTGATTATTAAGTAGGAATGAAGTTAATGAAGATTTCATATAGGTTATGAAATAGAAAATAGAAGTTGAATATTGAAATTGAATTGAAATTGAAATAGAATTTCTAAGTATAAGTGATTGTTTGAAAAGACGAGAAGTAATCATTGTAGTTTTATTCAAGGAACGAGAAAGTATTCACGATAGATAAATACGAGACTTAACTGTAAATTGATGGAAAATTCATGCTCATAAAGGTAGTATAGCATTGATCGAACCTAGGGAATCGTGCGTCGAGTTTTACGAGCGATTAGGGTTTTTCGGCAGTTTTGCGATCCTTCACGGAAATGGCCATAACGTTTAGCTCGTTTAACGAAATCAAGCACATCCCCTGTTTCGCAGTATACTGTTATGTAGAGGCTCCAGACTTACTGCCTTGTGCAGAAACTTTCAGAAACTCATTTTCTCAAGTTGAATTCTTTTCAACTTAATTCTTTAAGAACTTTTAAGTCGTTAAGAGTTATCGATTCCGTTATTAATCTAAATGTTGAGTAAGGAACCGAGTTAGTTCTAAATGAGATGTGTGCGAGTCTCGTTTCTTCATTGATCAAAAGGAATTAGTTAAGTGCAAATGCCTAAAAGACTTAAACCCAATTCGAATTTCTTTTCTTTAATCGTCTCGATCGATTATTAAAGTTTGTTTATTTGCGATAAAAGGAGGAAGTCGGAATCAAGGATAGGACAGAAGACCGAAGACGGAAGCTTTAGTTGTTCTGTATATCGCCTAAGGTGGGCTTTACTTGTCTATATCAAACAAAATGAGCGATGCTCGAAAATGTTTACTTACTGCTTTGATAAGTGTGTTTTCAAATTGATTATCAGTGCATAAAAGAATTTGTTTTATGTGAGTTCTTTTGTTCCATTCTTAATTGGTTCGCCACTTAAGTCGATCGGACTCTGAGTTAGTCAAAAGGGACTTTTCAGGATTAGTGTACACGGTAGCCAGTGTGTGTGGTACTCTGTTGAGGGGTAGCCAGCCACGGTGAATAGAACGTGCGCGGAAGAAGTTAACTCTTCCCCGGCATTGAAACAAAATTGGGCAAGTTGAACGTAACATCTGTCAGTAAAGGCTTGCGCAAGCTATTGTGAAAAGAAAGAAAACGTTTAGAAGTACATCTAACCCCTAGTCGCACCCCGGCTTTGCTGTCCCTCGGGATTTGGGGTTGTGACATAATAATTCAGTATATAGTATATCACAAATACTTATATGCGACTGGCATGTGACCGGCGCGTGGCGCGTGTAATACACGCGCCAGATTTTTTTTTCCGATTTTTTTTTAATTCTTGTTTTCTTTCAAAACCTGTTTTCTGATTTTTTTTATTTTTTTATTTTCAGCTTTTATTTCAAATTTTTTTTTAAAAAATTCCACTTTTTTTTCCACCTTTTTTTTTGTTGCCGTTTCTTCTTTGGTCAAGATTCGAGCGAGGAGAGTCAAAGGCGGCGGAGCGAGCCAAAAAAGTCTAAATTGTTGCCTGATGATTATCCTTATATTAGCAAACGGAGCGAAGGCGGAGCCGTCAAATTGGAGCCGAATCGAAACTAAAAAAAATGATCGGATCAACGGGTTAGACCTGGGTTAACCGGGTCAACCCGACCCCGACCCGGTTGCATGGCTGGCAGCGGGTCGTAGGGGAGAGTTGCTCATAGTATATATAGTGAAGAAGAAAAATTACAAATAACTTATACATATATGAATACAGAAACATAGTGTCAACATGATTGGATAAGATTTAAAGGAAATAATCATATGTTTTATTTGTAAACTATTTCCAGCTATTGATAAAAGATATCAATGTAATAAATGCTTTAGAGAAATATGTTTCCTATGTATACATGAAATATATAAAATTAATACCGAACTAGAGGGAAGCACATCAAATATATTAGAACAAGGTAAAAATTAAATTTTTATGAAGAAGGAATAAATAAACATGAGTTTGCTAACTTCTAAATCAAAAAATACAACAATTAAAATTTAAGTATAATAAATTAGAGGAAAAACTTAATATAGGAAAAAAATACCTATAATAGAAAACGAATGTAATAAAATGTCATAATAGACAGAAGAAACACACGAAGTTATTTTTATGAATAATAAAAATCTTGAAAATATTAATAAGGGAACTCCAAACCTAATATCTTTACATTGTAGAGTTTGGGTAGATCAAAATATTTATATACAACTAGCAGCCACACTTGATACTGGAAGTACTAAAAGTTTAATAGGTCATAGTCTAATCCCAGAAAAATATCATATTCAATTAAACTATAATATACTAACAAGAATAGTTGAAAATAGAACAATGATAATTACACACGAAATTAAAGCATTAGGAATTCAACTCCTAGATTTTGCAGGAAATTTTGGTTATAAATATGAATTACCACAAATTATTGTTAATCCAAAATCAATAAAATAAGAAAATTTTTTGTTAGGATTAAATTTTATTATAAGTTTACATGGATCAATTATAATAGCAAAAAATCAAATTACTCTTAATAAACAAGTTAATAGTTTTCCCACAAATAGATATAGTCAGAGTTAGCTTGAAAGCGTAGTGGAACTGGTGAATTAGATTTCCTTAAAAAAATCTCAAAATCATAGAATAAACTAAATAGAAAATGAAACAATGTTTTATTTAGGAAATTTTTTAGGTCACGAATTAGAAAAAGGACCAAAATTATAGAAAGCATAAACTTCTCTGTAATTCAAAGACTTGAAAAATAGGATTAATAGGTGAAGATATAACCAAAACAACAAATAAATCATCTAGTAAAACAAAAAATTAAAAATACAGATATAAGGATTATTACAACAAATATAGAATATTCTCCTCTTGATAGAGAAAAATTCAAAAAACAAATTCTAGAAATGGTAGAACAAAAATTAATTAGAAGATCAGAAAGTCCACACAGAACAACAACCTTTATAGTAAGAAATTATTCAGAAATGAAAAGGGGAAAGGCAATGATAGTTAGTTGTGAGAGGATTTTATAAGTAGCACTTTTTAGATAGTTTTTTAAAATTTAGCACTCCTTATAAAACATTAAAAATATAACACTTGTTGACAATTTTACCCTTCATGCACAAATTAACCTAATTGATTGGTGAATAACAAAAGCAATAACGCATTTTTTTTACTTTCCATTTCAAATTTTGTCTGCAACTTTTACTTTCTCTCTCTAAAAATTCCGTTCGACTTCTTCTTTGTCGATTTTTCAGTCTGAAGTTTATTTTTCGGAGCAGCGTTTGATCACCTCAGGTATAGTATAGTTACATTTTTGGTGTTTGTAATTGGTTTCTTCTTCGTTCGCCTTCTTCTTGTTCGTCAATTTCTTTACTTTCATGTTATGCTTTTCGAATTCAAACCCTTGATTTGGAAATGTGATTTGCTTTCAGAGAACAGTAAAATGTCCGGCGAGAGCAAAGATTCTGGCGATGATGGCACTCAAACCCTAGGTACCTTCTTGTCGACGAATGAGAGCCAAATGGAAGCAAATCTACCGGTGAGTTATGTAGTTCGGGATTTAGATTTATTGTCGACGAATGAAACTACAATTGTGAAATCTTTTGAAATATTTGAGTCGCAGTAAGTTTTTTATAGTTCTTCTTTAGTTTTTTGAAGCCCCACATATGTGGTCCACGAAAAGGTATTGAAATGAGATGGGGAGATATAGTTAAAAAGGTAGATCTGGCTTGAATCTTACTTTTTGATGAAAGAAGAGAAACATGTGTGGAAGCAATCAATGTTAGTGTGGTTACAGTTGGTAGAAAACTGAATATCAATGTTTGTCTGTGACATTTGTGAAGCTTTTTTCTTCTATCAGTGATTTTTTTATAAGTTTCATTTTCTTATTAGAAGTGCCACAAATGTGGTCCACCATTATATGTGGAAATCCCATTATTTATTTAGATCTGTTTTGAATCTTAGTTTTTTTGTAAAAGTTGGTAAAACATGTGTGCAAGAAATCATTGTTTGTGTGATTTTATAGTTGGTGGAGAAAGTATTTGTTTCAATTATACTGTTTAGAAGATGGTGACTGCTCTGAAAATGACTTTTAGGAGTGGTAAGAAAATGAGAGTGTCGAAATATTTGGTACTGAAAAAATTCTAGAGGGACTATTAATTTGTTTAGTGACTGAACAAATTCAAAAAAGGGTCTATCTTTTTTAATGTCTACATAAAAATCTGATTTTTTTGTACTGGTCAAAAATTTGATATTATTTTGTTACTGCGCAAAAGTTTGAAGTTATTTTTGTTATTGCTCAATATATTTTAGGGTGTATCGAGTTTTTTTGTGCTTTCACAAAAAGGTGTATCTTTTTTAGTGACTGATCTAAAATTTGATATTATTTTGGTTATTGTAAAAAAAATTGTTAGTGTTTTTGTTACTGCTCAATATCTTTTAGGGTTTAACGACTTTTTGTTGTGAATTCACATAAAATTGTATCTTTTAGTGACTGCGCAATATTTGTTAAGATGGGTTCACTAATTTTTCTGTTATAATGAGCATAGAACGGCTGGAGGTTCAAGCGGCCAATGCTGCAGGGAGTTAGCTACAAAGTTAATCAGCATTGCAAGGAGGAGATACTAGGTAGCATTCGAACAACCTTAAACAATAATGGCGCAACGCTGTTCAGTCGGTTTGAGCATTCATGCTTCGGAAAGTTTTATGATTTTTCTGGCAAATTGGGAAAGTCGATGAGCACAGTCCATGTGTCACAGCCCCAAATCCCGAGGGACGGCAAAGCCGGGGTGCGACTAGGGGTTGGATTAAAGAAGCGGGGAAGAAGGGGGATAAATGAATAAACAGACAACGATTAAACGACAACTGACATCTATGAACAGATTTTTATATTTAAAAGAAAGAGAGAGTCGACCTTGAAGGGTCGCTCGACAAGTTATTCAAAAGTTAACTAAGTTCATTGTACGAGACTTAGACCAAAAAGGTTTACATTAACTCAAAAGATTGGCAGCGGAAAGTGTAAAGCTAGATACAAGGTTCTTCTTCCTAACTACAACTCTTTACTCAACCTCCGCCGCTCCCGTCGCTCAACCTGCACATTTATTAAACATATCCAGGGCTAAGTATAAACATACTTAGTGGGTGACACGCACCCGTCGTGTGGTACGATCAAAATACCTGTGTATGCCCCAGACGGACAATACACACTCCTGAGCCCACTACCGGACTGGCTAGTCTTAGTGGCAAGCTAGGGTCGATCCCACGGAGAGTGAGGAACTACTTTACTCTTCGGTGCACAAATTGAGTTGTCACGGTCTCAACCTGTATATCTGCACAATAAACTAAACGGAAATCAAATATAAAAAAGGGGGTAAGATTTGGGGCAGGTCATGATCATTGTTGATATGTTTATTCGGTCATGGGCATACTGAAGATTCGTCCATGCTTCATACAAACTCAAGGCGTGGCCCAAAGACATTGGGGCATTTCAAGAGTTCATACTCCACACTTGGGATGGTTGAGTCCCTTGTTGTCGTCTTGGTCCGAAGGTCACGCTTCACCCCGGTCACAAGGCCGTGCTTCACTTCTCCTTAGATAGTAGTCATACCCGATCTCTCCAAGTATGACCCTCACCAACCTTCTCTCCCAAGCTTTCCATGTCCGCACCTACAGAGTAGACATAACTCGCGGGATATCCATTTCCGGTACTACGTCCAACCGGTCATCGATATATCTACGATACGCGAGATGAGTCCTTTGGTCGATAACCATGGCTTGATGCCTCATCACAGTTGATGGTTGATTGTTAGAGAAGCCCAAGACTGAGGAAGGACGCAGTATCCCCTTGCCTTTTCCTCACCATCCAGATCTACAACACCATTGAAGGCGCTGCTCAGCTACTCGGCCATAGGCATACTGAATGTTGCCGTCTGTCATGCCCTGGCCTTTGCTTGTCATGGTACAACTCTAACCAAGCGGAGATCACCCGCTGGATCAGAACTGCCCATGGATTCTACTCAGATCTCTCTGGAACCACTGGATCCAACCGATGGCACAAATGCCTCGCGAACATTTCACATATCAACACTTAATCATTTTTCCCACCCAAATCTCACCAGGGGAATTACTCACACATAATTAAATACATAAACTCAAAATAAAATGAACACATGAATAGAAGAAAATACGAAATACTTGAATAAATACCAAAGGCAAACCGCCTTGGGCTTGTTCTTCACAACGGAATTGAAATAAAAGCAAGTAAATTGTTTGGTACGAAAATGTAAAAGAAAATACTGAACTAAAGTGTATCTTGGGACTGAAAATGAAGTAGAACACGATGGGGAGTAGCCACCTTTGCCAGCCACACTTGCTGGCTTTATATAGTTGACAGACGTTAGTCTAACCCTAACCCAGCTGTCTGACAGTATCCCTGTGACCGACTTTCCATAAATAGATGATCGTGATTGATTTGATTGTTGGGGATGATTGGCTTAATTGATTGAGTTGACTTTATCTTTCTCTTGTTGTTGATATCCCAGATTCGCTGAAACCTTTCATCCTTGGCCCTTCACACGTTTTTTCATAAATAGCCCATATGTGCTGATTGGGACAGTCTGTCATGGCCTTACCAACATGAGTGATCACCTTCCATATTTAGCTTGATCCTTGATTGATCTGATTGGTGATTGGCTATCAATTATTGATTGATTAAGTTGACTCCACGTTTTTTCAGATCCTTCCATTGTTAGGACTCGCCAGAATCTCCTTAATATCTCATTCACGCGTCTTTCCATATTTGGCTCTTGCTGCTGACTGCTGCTGTCCAGCATGGTCATATTGACTGCATCCTTCGGTTAGCCTCGCACCAGGTGGTACACTTTGGAAATCATCGCTGCTCAGATGCAACTTGGGCTGATTTGTCTCAGTAATGCCCATTTCGCTCATATTTCGTCCATATGCTCATTTCCGAGCTTCCACCTCCAAAATATCTGTTTTCTACCCTATACGACTCATACAAACACAAAAGAAAAGAAAAATGGGGCCAAAAAGACCCAAAAGTCGAAGACGCATCAGTGGGCACGTTGCCAAAAACATATAATAAGTATAGATTAAATCAGGCATCTTGATAAATAGCGCATCGGAGTTTTTCAAACAAATACCCGAGCCTACTAAACATTTTCTTTCACTTTCACAATATAGCTTGGCCAAGCCTTTTACTTGATGTTACGTTCAAACTTGCCCAACTTCTGTTTCAACGCCGGGGGAGAGTATACTTCTCCCGCGCACATTCTATTCACCGTGGCTGGCTACCCCTCAACAGGGTACCACACACACCGGCTACCGTGTACACTAAACCCTGGAAAACCCTTTCTGGTTAACTCAGCGGTCCGATCGATTAGTTAACCCCTTTTGGCTAACTCAGAAAGGCACAAGAGAACTCACATAAAACAAATATTTTCATGCCTAGATAATCACTTTAAAACACAGTTATAAAGCGATAAGTAAACATTTTTGAGCATCGCTCATTTGATTTGTTATATAGAAAAGCCCACCTTACTGATTACAGAACTATAATACGAGCTTCCGTCTTCTGTCTTCCGTCCTATCCTTGGCGCTGACTTCCTCCTTTTATCATAAATAAACAAACTTTAAAACTCAATCGTAACGATAAAAGAAACAGGAAATCGAAAATGGTTTTAGTCTTTTTGGCCTTTGCACTTTACTACTTTCTTTTGATTAACGAATAAACGAGACTTGATCAACTTTGTTTATAAACTGACTCGACTCATTACTCGACACTTAGGTCAGTAGATAAATGGATGTCGATAACTTGTAACGACTTAAAAGTTCACAAAGGAATGAAGTTGAAAAGGATTCAACTTAAGAAATTAAGTTTTTGGAAACTTCCTGCACAAGGCAATGGTTCTGGAGTTCGCACAGAACAGAGCACTTTAAAACAGGGGATGAAATTTATACCATAAGAAAGCCATGGGTGTCTAACTTACTCTCCAATTTACGGATCTTGATTTCGTTAAGCGAGTTAAAGGTTATGACAGTTTCCGTGAAATGTCGCAAAACAGTCCGCGCGAAACCTTAATGCTCGATAAAACTCGACGCACGATTCCCTAGGTTCGATCAATGCTATTCCACTTTTATTCTTACGAAATTTCCATCTTAAGGCAGTCAACACGCAATATCTTTTATGACAAATTCCTTCATATCTCTCGATTAAAAACTCGACGTATAATTACTCGACTTTCAACTAATCCAATTACTAAACCAATTCAATTTCTATTTCAACTTCTCGATTATAAACTATAACTCATAACATCTCGTATCTCGGATGGAAATATCGTCAACTACAAACTCGTTCCTTTATCAATAACAATCATTAATATCAAATTGGTTTACCTTATTCGACTTTTCTATCGGCATTTAATCTCGTTTCTTCGTCTCTTAACAAAATTCCAATCTTCTTAGAATTCGTTCAAATTTTCCGGTTACGATCATCAACTAGAAAGATTATCATATATTCGAATCATAGACCTAAATCATTATTCATTCTCGACTTATCGATGATTCTTTGTATCTTAGCGAAAATCCGACATTCTCCGATTTCGCTCGAACTTTACAATATCGATCATCATCTATTTAGAATCACTAATACATAGACCATATACTCAAAACATTAACGAATCTCCACTTATCGACGGGTTTTCGTCTCTTACGATTTTCATTTTATTTTTAGAAAAATTCCAATAAATTCTATACTCATCGTCATACATACTACATACAATTTCTTATATCATTTCATGCAAAACATAACATCTTCTACATCAAATCATCAATTCTTCATCTCTTACATTTCTATTTTTATTTTTAGAAAAATCTAAATTAATTCATGTAATCATCTAACATCATATAGAACACTAATCCATCAATCAATCCTCAAGAAAATCGAACTACATCAAACCCCTAAATCTAATAAAAATTTCGTAATTACAAAATTAAGGGGAGGGGGGGTGATTTTCATGAAATTTCAACCATAGAAATCTAATTCTAAGCATCTAACAACATGCTTTAACCAAAGATTCATCATACTTCTTCATCCTCTATATTTTTAGAAAAAAACAAAACTTGGGGGAAGGAACTTTTGTTCGGTTCAATACGTAGAAGAAGTTCCTACCTTGTCGAATATGGAATCGAATCTAAGATCGATCGGTAGACGAGAGACTTGTTGAACTTGAGAAAGCTTGGAAGAACTTCTTCAATGGAGGATTGAGAGAGAAATGAGAGAGAAGAGAGGGGGAGGTGGCGGAAATGGGGAGAGAGGGAGAGAGGGTGATGACTAGGTGAATTACTATTTGATAAAGTGATAAAAATCTAACCAAAAGTGGTGAGTCATAGGGTAATGGCGGTTTGGGTGTGATTTAATTGCCGGAAATATCTCGTTTACGGGTCTAGAACGATGTTATAAAAATCAAGAAATAAATTTTTAGTCGGTTACGTTTCTGACGAAATCTAATTCGACCGTTAGATTTGAAATAAATCACATACTCCGAAAACCTAATTCGTTTTTCAAAATCTGATAAAAAGTCAGGATAAGACAGTCCAAAATTCGCCCGGAAAAATCATTAAAACTGACTTTCTTCGATGAACTAGTATCGAAGAAAAAGTGAATGTAAAGTCTGACAGTTTTTCGATCTGAGTTTTCGGACGAAAATTTTATTGGACGCGAAAACCCTAATACAGTAGTTGTTCGAACGACTTCTGGAATTTATTTTCAGAAATAGGTTTCACCGTCAGTCTTAGAATCGAAAATTCTTAACTTAGGCGTGCAAAGCCTTAATTAATAATTAAATTTTTATTTTTGACGGCGGAAGAATTATCCGGGGTATTACACCACGAGCTCATGACTTACCAAATCGTGAAGAGAAAAGAACAACCATACACTTGTTGGGAGTTATGTTTCTTTGTAAAGGGAAAAGTAGTGAAGTTTCATCGGGAGGAATTTGCACTTGTGACTGGTCTTCGACTTTGAGGCTCAGAGTTCAACCCTCACAAGAAGAGACATTTCCTCAGCCTGAAATCAATGTATGCTAATTGGTATGTAGCAAATAAAACAAGCTTCGGCAGGTTATGGGATGACTACAAGGCTTCCAAATTCAAGACTAGGGAGGAATATTTGAAATCATCAAAGATTCTGTTCGTGTATAGCGTTCTTCTTGGAGTACAAAAAACTAAGACGATAGATGAGTGGATTTGGGTTTTAGTTGAGAATGAAGATGCTTGAGAGAATTTCCCTTGGAGTAGTTTTTCATACCAACACCTAATACACAATCTAGATTCCATCAAGACAGATAGGAGAGGGGAAGGAAAGACCAGAGGATATCATCTTAATGGCTTCGTAACTGCATTCTTGGTATGTTTTTAAGTGAAAAATGTTCTTCTTTCGTTTTGTTTTTTGGTTTATGACTTGTTTCTGACTATCATTTTAAGATAGTGTAACTGAATTGATGTGTTTGTTTGGGTGTCTTCTTGTTCTGGTTGTTTGGCAACAAGTGATGGATCATGTGTGTGTTTCTTGAGGTTGGAAAGAATCTGAATTGAGGAACGACAGTTGTATTCCCAGGATGTTGAGATTTGATTATTCATCAGCCCTTGGAGATTTACTAGAAATGATAGATGAGGTAAGTATTTTGTGAAATTAGAAGTTAATATTTGTTATTGGAGTTGTAGGAAACCGATTTCGTTTGTTGTCTGCTTTTGTCTTTGAAACAAGATTAAGGAGACTTTGAAACTATCTGATGATGAATTGGAGTTCATTTTTTGGGAAACATTAGAAGCCGAAGGGGAGCCGTTTAAGATGCATTTTCCAAAATACGATGTGATTGTTCTGGCAATTTCATTGTCTGATAATGAAGATCCTGTAATGTACGATAGAACTTTGGTTGTGAAAAAATGATGTAAAGAAGTGGCAATGGCTTCTGTGGATTTCATCAGTGTGAATGTAATACCACAGAAATTCTGTTGGGAAACTTATTAGTATAAGTTTTGATGAATTCCAAAACCGACTGACCCCAACCGAGTAGATGTTGCCAGAACCAAATGTTAGAATTTAGGCTCGCTGTTTGAGCAAAGTTAAGATTTTATCTTTACAGGTCTCCAGCTGAAGATGGCAACAAGGCGTCACCCAGACAGAACATCAGTTGTGAAGAAAGACAACTGAGAGTTCATTTGTTTAGATGCAAACAAGGGGAAGTCTTCAGAACATCAGTTGTGAAGGAAACCAACTGAGCGAACCCAATTGACTAAATACAAGAAGGACAACTGAGCGTTCTAGTTGGAACATCAGTTGTAAACTTAATCAGTTAATATCAACAAGATGAAGTTCAAAGTCAGCTGAGAGTTCAACGGTTCAGACAGAACATCAGCTGAAGATCACTCAGATGAAGGTCAAGACTTTCAACCGACAAACCGAAGTTGACTGTCAAAGATTTGAATTTCAAAAGAAAGTCACATGAGGGTTTGACCGTTCAGTCATTACCCCATCTGGCCCAACACAAGGCTGTCTCAGATGGAAAGCAGAAGAGCACAAATGCCATATCGGGAAAGTCTGCAGAAATGAGAGACAAGCCATCGCTTTCAACCGATCAGAGATCAACTGCTCCTCCAACGGCTAGTTGATTCTCTCCGCCTATAAATAGAGGCATTCTCTCATTCGAGAGATATAGAAGAGATAGATGACGAAAATTCAAGAGCTTTCACGAGAGAAATTAAAGCATAAAGCAAATCTGCAAAATCATCATCTAAGAGCATCAGCAGCTGAGAGTTCCAATTTGAGAGAACATTAGTAGCTGAGGGTTCCTAGAGATCGAAACTGTTTTTGATCTTAGGTTGAGTGTTTATTCGTTCAAGCCTTAGATCCAGCTCTCATTCGTGATCGAGCTGTAGTTGGAAATCCTACCCATTCTCACACCCTAAAAAGTGTGCTAGGACCTTACTCTTCCTGTAATTGAGTAGTCAGGTTGTCAAGTACCCGCAAACTTGACTTAGGCTGTTTAGTGCCCGGAAACTAAACTGTAACGGTTGCTCAGCCCGCGTAAGCTGAGTGGAACTGTGCAGAAGAACTTGGACTGAGGTGTGTGGACTCACATCTCCCCGTGGACGTAGGAGTTCTCTCCGAACCACGTAAATCTTGTGTGTCGTGTTTATTTGTGTTCAGTATTTATTTGCATATCTCAACTGACAAACTAACCGCATACAAACTGCATACTTTCACATCAACAGTTTTGGTTTTGACCAACCGTGCACAGAAGCGTGAGTTTGTTTTTACGAGTACATTTTCCACCACATTCCGCACAGCACCACTCTTCCAGCTGAGGTTGCTTACTCAGCTGTGAGATCCCAACTGAGTCCTTTTACTCAGTTGAAGTTGATTTCAAGTGTTAAGTTTTTAGAAAGTTGAAAAATCCTAACTGGTGTATTCCCACCCCCCCCATACACCTGTAATCGTATCGGGACCATCAAGTGGTATCAGAGCAGTGGTTCAAAAGACTGCTGACTCTGTTTCACGAGGTGTGAATTTGAGAATTTTATTTCAGTGGTCAACTGAACAGATCTTTTCACGCTAGTGCATACTTGCTTGTTTTTTTTTGTCCTATTTTTGTTTGTGCAGATGGACGTCAAGGACAAGATCGTAGTCATGTTCTCTGTTGTCAACTATACATCATGGAGAACTCGAATGAAGAAGATACTTCTGTCAGAGCATCATAGGATGCAACAAGTTCTCACATCTGGACCAATCGTCATACGAGACAGAATACTTCGCACTCCCACAAATCCCAACGATGGAGATGCAGTGGTGGAGTATGTGGAGAAACAACCAGAAGACTACACTCCGGAGGAGGCCAAAGTGAGCCAGCTGGATATCTGGGCTCAGAGCACAATAATGTCCACGGTTGGACAAGATTATCTGCCCTGGATAGAGGAGTGTGAGACTGCAAAAGAGATGTGGGACATCCTAGCTTCGCTAAGTGAAGGAAGCGACGAGACGAAGGAAAATAAGTTCTCGCATGCATGTCAAGATTTCCACAATTTCAGTCTGCGACCTGATGAGACTATCGATCAGCTAAAGCTCCGGTTTATGGACATCATTAGAAGAATCCAGTCCATCCGGAAAGGAAAATACACTCTAAGAGAAATAAACCTCAAAGTGTTGCAAGCTCTACCGGCTGAGTGGGATACTTTCACAAATATCCACGAGAGCCGAGCTGACCTTGGTGAAATGGGAACTGAAAGATTGTTCTCAATCTTGAAAGGGAATGAGTATAAAGTCAACAGAAGGAGGTCGCAGCCCTCAAGTCAGACAAATAGAATTGAGGATGTCGGCTCAGCATCAAAGTCAGTTGCCCTCCGAGCTGACTACTTAAAATCAAGATCGTCAAGGCCAACTAGATCGGCTGACACATCTGCAAAGGAGCCGAGCAGAGAGGAACTGCAACAGAACATTGCAGCGTTGTCAAAGAAGTTAGCCGATATGGATACTCGATTCGGCAAATATAAACGTTTCTATAAATCAAACCGAACTCGAGACAGTTCGAAGCCAATCACCAATGGATGCTTCGAATGTGGCAAGGAAGGACACTTCAAAGCTGACTGCCCAGACCTCTCAAAGAAGGAAAGAGAAGCACTGAGGGACAAGCAAACTGCAAAGAACAAGGCCATGGTAGCAGAAGAGGCAGCTGACGATATGGACATCTTCATAGACACTGAAGATGAGGATGATCTAACCTCTACCAACAAAGTCATCAGTCCGGATCGATGCCTCATGGCACTTGGAACCGACCAAGATGATATTGAGGTACAATCTAATCCTGCTTGCTTAAATTCTTCCAATACTTCTAACATGCAGGAATCTCTGAGCGATGAGTTGGAACCCTCATGGAATGATTTTCAAGAACTCAGTGAGGAACTGCATCAGCAGTCGGTTGAGTTTAAGAGTCTTCAAGCCCAGTTCACCAAGCTTGAAGATTCCTTAACCGAAAAGGACGATCTGATCAAGAGACAAGCTGAAGAAATTGACCAGCTGAAAAGTCAACTGAGTACAGCCAACCAAACTAAGGCTTCAACCGATGAACAGTTGAAGGAACAGATCAAGGCACAGAACGAACAGTTGAACAAGCAAGAGGCTCAGATCGACCAGCTGATGAAGACATCAGATGCCCAGACCGAGCATATAGCCGGTCTTCTCAAGGATCTTCAAACTGAGAAGGACAACCTGACAAAGCTATATAAGTCATCCGAGATCATCGAGAATCTCATCAGATACAGATGGCAAACGGATGATGTGTCTGGACTCGGATACGACGTGGCAAAGGACACTGGAATTCCACCAGCTACCTTCACCAAGGCTGAGGAAGTCATGGTTGCCAAACCTAACACAGTTGAGTCTGCAACTGAACAAACACCCTCACAACCGACAAAGGCAACTGCGGCTGAGAAAGGCAAAGGAGCTGCAGATGGAGCACCAATGAAACAGTCGGTTAAGTCTGCAACCAAGGGGGAATGTTCCAAGACTCAACAGAGGAACCGGAGATGTCGGAGTCGCAATCAGAACCGAGCTCAAAATCGACAACATAACCAAGCTCAGAACCGACGTGATAACCGACCAACAAACCAACCACAACAGAGATGGAACCAACAGAACCGACCGAGCTTCAACCGACATAATCAACAACGGTTCCATCACCACTACAACCAGCGGTTCCAACAGAGTCAACCTATGTGGAACAGTTACGACAGCTATGGTTACTCATGCCACAACATGAATCAACATCCGGGCATGAACAGCTATCGTCAACAGGCAGGGCAATGGAATCAGAATTAGCCAAGAAGATTCCACAATGGCGTCCGACCTCACAGACAAACTAAACAGGATAAGAATCGCCATCAAAACAGGGGAAAGCCTCACCTCCTAAAGCTCAACATGGGAGAAATCCAACTCCTCCCAAGAAACAGAACATCACTACTAACAACAAGCCTAAGGATAACCGAGGTGTTGTTATAGTTGATGATGAAGGAAAAGTAATTTGGAATGATAAATCCATCCGAGTTTACAGGGAAAAGCGACGCACGGTTCCAGCGGGAACTGGTTCTAACCCTCCAGGACCCAACTGAAATTGGGGACCTAAGCGAGTTTCTCTTTGCAGGAACAGGAGAAACAGCTGAGGAAGAAGAAGGCGTCAACAACAATGTGGGTGATGGATAGTGGATGCTCGAAACACATGACAAATCTGAAGGATTTGCTTGGAAGTTTCGTGGAGAAAGAAGGTCCATCAGTTACTTTTGGTGATAACTCAAAAGGTTATACCAGAGGTTACGGTACCCTTGAAACCAATCATGTTTCAATTTCTAATGTCTCTTATGTTGATGGATTGAAGCATAACCTGCTCTCCATCAGCCAATTCTGTGATAATGGTTTCTCTGTCAAGTTTGATGCACAGGGTTGCAGAGTTAAAGATGTCGGATCAAAGCAGGTGATATTGTTGGGAAATCGATCTCCAACAGGGAATGTATACTACGCTGATTGGAACAACAGCCTCCCTGACACTTGCCTGTTATCAAAGAGCAGTTCGTATGTGAGCTGGCTGTGGCACAAAAGGCTCAACCATCTGAATTTCAAGACGATGAACCGACTCGCCAGACAAGAACATGCAAGAGGCATACCTAACCGAGTGTTTTCAACAACACATATCTGCAGTGCATGCCAGCTGGGAAAGCTCGCTAGAACCTCCTTCCGGTTGAAGTCAACTCCCTCAACCAACCGAGTGTTGCAGCTGATCCATATGGATCTCTTCGGGCCAGTTACACCAAAAAGCATTAATGGAAACGAATATACTTTGGTTGTAACTGATGACTACTCAAGATATATGTGGACCATCTTCATGCGCCATAAAAGTGAGACCCAAGATGAGCTGCCCAAGCTGATGGATCAGATATCGAACCAACAAGAGATGAAGATCATATCTATCCGATCAGATCGTGGAACGGAGTTTCTAAATGAAACCATCATTGAGTATTGCGAAAAGAATGGCATAACCCATCAGACATCAGCCGCACGTACTCCACAACAGAATGGCGTAGCTGAGCGAAGAAATAGAACTCTGAAGGATGCAGCCACATCCATGTTAGCAAGCTCAGCACTGCCAAAGAGATTTTGGGCTGAAGCGATCAACACAGCATGCTACACACAGAATCGATCTCTTCTCACCAAGCGGTTGGGAAAGACGCCCTACGAGCTGTGGAGACGCAGAAAGCCAGATATTTCTTATTTTCGTGTTTTTGGATCTAAGTGTTATATTCACAACAATGGGAAGACTCAGTTGAAAACTTTTGATGCCAAAGCTTCGAAGGGCATATTTCTTGGATATGCAGCTCGGATCAAGGCATATAGAGTTTTCAACAACAGCTCTCGTGTTGTGGAAATAACACCTCATGTTAGTTTTGATGAATCTATCTATGAGTGCAGGGAACAGGTAAAGGAACAACATGCGGATCCAGCTTTTGTACCAGTTTTCACCAGATCGCAAGCACTTCGGGAAAAGAACAGAGCTGAACCTCTAATATGGGCAACTGAGGATGAGGATCCATACTCCTCTGAAGATGAATGCGAAGACCTCGGCTCGTCCCAAGGGGGAACTTCAGCTGATGCCCCTCCAACTACATCAGCATCCGATGCCCAACCAAGCTCAGTTCAAACTTTTGTAAATGTTGAGGATCCAGACTCAACAGCTGATCAATCACTAGCTCTGAAGACTCCAACTCAGATTTCTGAACAACCACAGTTGGAAGAAGAAGGAAGACGCAACCGAAGATGGTATGAAGTTCATTCCACTGACGACATCATTGGAGATCCAACCAAGGGTGTGCGCACACGGAGCAGAGTTGCAAATCCAGAATCAACCGAGGAAGAATCCAACACTTATGCCCAATATGCTGAGGAATTGGCAGTTCTAGAAGAGTTCGAGCAAGCTGGAGATGTTGCCATGATTTCTTGCTTTGTAGCTGATGTTCCAGAACCGAAGAATGTTGGAGAAGCTCTCAACTGTGTCCACTGGACAACAGCAATGCAAGAAGAGTTGAATGAGTTTCTACGCAACTATGTATGGGAGTTGGTAGAAAGACCAAATGGTGTCAAGGTGATTGGACTAAAGTGGATTTTCAAAAACAAGAGAGACGCCATTGGATTCATTGTGAGGAATAAAGCAAGGTTGGTAGCTCAAGGATACTGCCAACAAGAAGGAATTGACTTTGAAGATTCCTTTGCACCAGTTGCAAGGCTGGAAGCCATCCGGATCTTTCTAGCTTATGCCGCACATCACAAGTTCAAAGTATATCAGATGGATGTCAAATGTGCATTCCTCAATGGAGATATCAAAGAAGATGTATATGTTGAACAACCTCCTGGTTTTGAGACTGGAGATGGAAGAGTGTACAAGCTGAAGAAAGCTATCTATGGTCTAAAGCAAGCGCCAAGAGCATGGTATGACACTCTTTGTGGATTTCTTCTGGACTCGGGGTTCAAACGAGGTTCAGTTGATAAAACTCTGTTCACTATCAAAGTTGGAGAAGATATACTTGTCGTGCAAATTTATGTCGATGACATCATTTTCGGGTCCAAGTCGGAGGAACTGTGCAAGAAATTCTCCGATCTTATGAAGGAAAATTTCGAGATGTCAATGATGGGCGAGATGAATTATTTCCTTGGATTACAAGTGAAGCAGTCACCTGAAGGGATTTTCATCAACCAGTCCAAATATACAAAGGAGCTCATCACCAAGTTCGGATTGCAGACAAGTAAGACAACCAAGATCCCTATGAACACGAACTGGAAGATCGAACCAGGAGCTGAGGGAAAGCTCGTTGATGCCAGCCAGTATAGAGGGATCATTGGTTCGCTGCTATACCTAACTGCCAGCTGACCAGACATTTCATACGCAGTTGGAGTGTGTGCTCGCTTTCAAGTCCAACCAAGAGAAGCACACATGTTGGCAGCAAAGAACATCATTAAGTATCTGAAAGGAACTGTCAATGTTGGGTTGTGGTACCCAACTGATGACAATATCCAGCTTACTGGATACTCAGATGCCGACCTAGCAGGAGATCAGTTGGATAGGAAGTCTACTTCTGGACACTGTCAATTCATGGGAAGCAAGCTGGTTTCATGGTTCTCCAAGAAACAAGCGTGTGTTGCTACTTCGACAACCGAGTCAGAGTACATGGCTGCCGGAAGCTGTTGCATGCAAGTATTGTGGCTGAAGCAGCAGCTGAGAGATTATGAAGTCTCAACTGGATAGGTTCCCATTCATTGTGATAGCTCGAGTGTCATAGCTATCTCTCTAAACCCTGTTCACCACTCTCGGACTAAGCATATCGATATTCGTCATCATTTCATCCGAGACCATATTGAGAAGAAGGATGTGTCCATGGAGAAGATCCCAACTGAGATTCAGAGAGCTGACATCTTCACCAAACCTCTTCCTGAAGACTGGTTCAAGATGCTGTGTGATCTTCTAGGACTTTTGGATCCGAGCTAAAAACTCATCCGAGCTAAAGAGTCATCCAAGCAGAAGAGTCATCCGAGCTGATAAGGATTCATCCGAGCTGACGAATCGGATATCGAATTAAGGGGGAAGCTCAGATGAAGGGGGAATCTCAGATACTGATTGCCAACTGGAGACGTCAAACGTCAGCTGAACAGATGAACTCGAGTCAGCTGATGGTATGCGGCAACTGAGGAACTCGACTAATGAACACAGCTGATTCAGACATCAGCTGCCAGGTACCATTTATGACTGAAGGTGTTATGTTCTTAAATGAGAATGTTTGAAATAAATTCAAACATTCCTGTGCTAGTGAGTTACATTAAAATAGCCATCATGTCGCATTAAATGTAAAGTACGGCTGAGCATCCATAGCCTACTTTATAGTGCGACTGGACTGACATGAATCTGTACACCTTCTCACGCGCTGGTTGAAACTCGGATCAAAACGTCGAGTCAAAGATAGTCAACAGTCGCGTAATCCCAGTCGTTGATGGATTCGCGCTATTTAACCCCAGCCGTTGATCTCATCCGAGTCAAAGACCTATATAAGGCGAAAAATCAGGAAGATATCTCCTACTTTCCTCATACGTGCTTATCAATCATACTATTCATCGTCTTCCAGTTTTTCTGCCTAACCCTTTTCTGCAAATAGATTTCTTTCCTCTCCTATATATATTGCCCTTGCAGTGATTTAATGGCACCCAAAAGCAGAAGAATGGCATCATCCGGACCTTCCCTAGTGCCTACAACGTATGAAGAGTCGTTCGATATGTTAGTATCGAAGATTCACTTCGAGCAGATTCTCTCCGACGAGGATCTAGAGTCGCCGGTCCTAGCCCCTCTCGCCAACACTCTCCGTGAGAACGGACTTCTAGAATGGGCCAAGCTCTGCCCCTCTCACTTGCTCAGGCGTCAAGTCGGAGAATTCTACGTCAATCTTGTTCGCCCCCTTGACGGTTCAGAGGGAGTTTCTACGACGGTGTCCTGCCGACAAAGGAATGTTCCGGCGAGGACAATACGTCGTGTCCCCTTCTCCATCGACGTGTCCGATGTCCTCCGATACATCATACCAATCAACCACACCGCCACCGAGTTCCTGGAGAATATTACCGACGAACAGGCGGATGAATTTCTACAGGATGCTCTGATCGAGCCAGAGCGGTTGAGGAGCAACATGCAAAAGACTAAGCTGAAGCCTGAACACCGCCTGCTGTTCGACGCCATGTCGAAGGTCGTGTTCGGATACAGTGGCGCGTTCGGCGACATCAGCCGACCCAAGTTGAAACAGCTGTTGGCCCTGGAGCACCAACACCAAATCAACTGGTTCCAATATTTTCTGAACCAGTTGATGGTGGAAAAGTCGAAGATCTCTGAGACTACAACCGAGTCTGGAGAGAAGCTGCTGAGTGTGAAGGGCACGCTCAACTTCGGCTACAAAATCTCCGCCCTCATCCTCCTCACAACAAAGGACCGCAACATGGTCTGGGCTGACTGTGAGGAGACGCCGCTGAAGAAGTTGTTGCTATTCCCGACAGCCAAGAAAGCACAGGAGGTGCTGAGGAGTGTCTACACTCCCAAGGACAAGAGGGAGTCGGGAAGGCCAGCTGAGTCAACAGCTGAGGGGGAACAAGCTGCTGCTCGCCTCACAAAATCCAAAGCCTCACGTCGCCGAGCTGACGCTGAGAAGGAGGCGACTGACGAACCTGCCCAGAAAAAGTTAAGGGTAAGGTTCAAGAAGGCAATCAAGAAGGCAGCTGAGGTGCCAGCTGATGAGCCAACTCATGTTCCAGTTGACGAGTCAGCTGATGAGCCAGTTGAGGTTCCAGCTGAGGAGCCAGCTGAGGAACAAGCTCCAGACGAGGAGGGAGCGCAGGTCGAGTCCACACCTGCTGAGGAGCGTTCCGAATCCAGCCGCTCAGCTGAGGCCGCATCATTCGAAATCGCACCTCGAGGCCCTGGAGCTGATGAGGCTGAGGGCATGGAGACGTCGGATGCATCCTCCTCATCTGAGGACCTCGAAGATGCTACCACCTCCCCCACAGCTGGAGTGAATGCTGTACCGCCCCCAGAGCCTCTTGCTCTCTCTACCCAAACCGAGCTAGATATTCCAAGCTCTCCGCTCGATGCCAACATCGTGACCGCTCCTTCAGCCGATGTTGAGGAAACCATTCCACCCCCTTCCCCAACTGAATCCCAAATTCCGAGCTCTCAGCTCGATGCCGATGTTGTGACCGAATCTTTGGCTAACATCGATAAACCTCTTGAACCCGAACCATACAGTCTCACCCCCTCCCTGATCAACGAAGCGGAGGACCTGCAGGCTGTTGCTGACGAGCACGAAGGCAGGGTGGCCTACTGCTTTCAAAAGCTGTTGGGTCTGTTCCCTGCGGCTCGCGACATGCCCATCTTCGCCACACTGGGAACCGAGCTACTGTACCAGTTCCACCTGATCTTTAGCCAGTGGTATGTCAAGGAGGACACGATCAGGGTACTGAGCTGGGACAGGCTGAAATCTGACGAGTCCCGCATCCGAGCCTACTTCAACTATTCCAACTTGGAGGTGGCGTACAACAACCGGATCGCGCTGCTCACTAGACGGTTGGACCAGAGTCTGGCTGAAGGAAAGGACACAAGGGAGGCAGCTGGAAAGGAGTGTGTCGACTTCTTTGACAGCATGTTGGTGAAATCAGCCGACTTCCTTGAAGATGTCGATGCAGCAGCCGCCGCCGCAAAAGAAGAGGAGGAGAACCTGAAGTTGTACCTGGCAAACCGTCAAGCCATGGTCATAGCTGAGCCTCTAGCTCCGTCTACTCAAGCCCTTCCAGCTGCTCAGCTCGCTCCTTCAACAGAACAAATCTGCGAGCTAGTGGCTGAGAGGGTCAACTAGTTGAGGACCGAGCTGCTCGCCAACCTCCAGCACCAACAAGATGACCAGCTAAGGGAGTTGGCAGCTCAAGAAGTGAAGTACCAACAACTGGTGGAGGAGAATGCCAACCTGAAGATGAAGCTGAATGATCTCTCCTCCTCCACCAGTCAGGACGTGTCGGAATTGAAATCCACTCTGTTGGGCTTGAAGTCGGAAGTGAATGTCTTCAAGTCCTTGGCTGACTCAAATCTGGCCAAGTCCGAACAGACGCAGGATGCTGAATGGGAGTCCCGGTTCGAGTTGCGTTGGGCTGAGTTTGTTGCCTTTCAGACAGAGGTCAACGACAACCTCTCTGTCTTGAAGAAGGCAGAACAAGAGCGCCAGGACTCCGAACTGGCGAAGAAGATCGAACTGGAGTGTGCGGTCGATGAACTTTTCAACCGTGTTCAATCCACCGAGGCCAAACTCAACTCTCTGGACGGTTCAGTAGCAAGCCTTGTTGCTGATGCCAAAAAGGAGGAAGAGAAGGAGACGGAGGATGAAGCACAGGAAGAAGAAGAGACCCAAGAAGAAGGAGTGTTAGCTACTCAACCATCCAAATCTCAGCTGAGGAGAAGGAAGTCTGCTGCTGCCAAGTCAACCGAAGTCGGTGGAGCCGAAATGACTAAGGACTTGGAGCAGGCGAAGAAGATTGGAGTTTCCTACAGCTCCATAGCCGAGATCGCAGCCGAGCTGGATTCTGAACTCGACGGGATAACAACCGAAGAGTGCATTGCAGCGGCCAAGGCTATGGATGTAGAGAAGAAGGACTACATGAACCCGAGCTGGATCAGAAAATTTGCCGCCAGCCAGGCGAGGAGGGTGACCCAGTTCGAGGTTGAGCTGAAGAAGGTTTCTCAGAACCTGGACCGCAACGTTGCCTCCCGCAGCCGACGCCGCATCAACAAAATCCAATCAAAGGCGGAAGCTCGGTTGAAGCAACAAAGGTTGCCTCTAAAGTCCAAGGTTGAGAGTCGGTTCAGGCATACTGACAAGTGGATGCCGACCGAGTGGAATGAGGATTGGGAGATGTTCAAGCAGGAGTTCGTGAACGACTTCTATTACAGGAAGGTTTACGCAACTGACGACCCAAGGAGAGCGTTCAAAGAGGCGCTGACCGAGTTGCACTCAGGTGACCCGGGCATGTTCAGTCAATTCAGGAGGGCCATGATTGACGCCAACCTGGACTTGAACACTGTTCCAGTTCCCAAGAGGGTCACTTATCGGCCACCTCTTCTCTCGGATTCCAGCAACCCGAACCGTCAGAAGATTGCATCTGAGGCGAGGCAGGTCTGCAAGGAGCATGGAGTAGACATCTCCAAGGAATCACCTGCTAAGAGGGAAATTTTTGTAAGAATCTTTGGCAAGTATGGGCTACAATACTAGCTCAGTTAGTTTTCTAGCAACTGTTGTAATTTCGGTTTTTGAGCATATCTTTTGTAACAATCAGTTGTAATGAAAACTATTCAGTTATAAGATTCACCTTGATGAACAATCCCTCGTTGTCCAAGCTCTGAATCACAAAGTCTTTTAAATACCATGTTATAACTGTGCTAACCCTTTTGATGTATTATCTTATAGACCGTCTAGAATTTCAGCTGAGATTTTAGATAAGTTAGTGAGGTTTAGATCAGTAGTGGTTTCAAGTTGTAAGTGGTTTTGGCATCATCAAAAAGGGGGAAATTGTTGGGAAATTTATTAGTATAAGTTTTGATGAATTCCAAAACCGACTGACCCCAACCGAGTAGATATTACCAGAACCTAATGTTAGAATTTAGGCTCGCTGTTTGAGCAAAGTTAAGATTTTATCTTTACAGGTCTCCAGCTGAAGATGGCAACAAGGCGTTACTCAGACAGAACATCAGTTGTGAAGAAAGACAACTGAGAGTTCATTTGTTCAGATGCAAACAAGGGGAAGTCTTCAGAACATCAGTTGTGAAGGAAACCAACTGAGCGAACCCAACTGACTAAATACAAGAAGGACAACTGAGCGTTCTAGCTGGAACATCAGTTGTAAACTTAATCAGTTAATATCAACAAGATGAAGTTCAAAGTCAGCTGAGAGTTCAATGGTTCAGACAGAACATCAGCTGAAGATCACTCAGATGAAGGTCAAGACTTTCAACCGACAAACCGAAGTTGACTGTCAAAGATTTGAATTTCAAAAGGAAGTCACATGAGGGTTTGACCGTTCAGTCATTACCCCATCTGGCCCAACACAAGGCTGTCTCAGATGGAAAGCAGAAGAGCACAGATGCCATATCGGGAAAGTCTGCAGAAATGAGAGACAAGCCATCGCTTTCAACCGATCAAAGATCAACTGCTCCTCCAATGGCTAGTTGATTCTCTCCGCCTATAAATAGAGGCATTTTCTAATTCGAGAGATATAGAAGAGATAGACGACGAAAATTCAAGAGCTTTCACGAGATAAATCAAAGCATAAAGCAAATCTGCAAAATCATCATCTAAGAGCATCAGCAGCTGAGAGTTTCAATTTGAGAGAACATTAGTAGCTGAGGGTTCCTAGAGATCGAAACTGTTTTTGATCTTAGGTTGTGTGTTTATTCGTTCAAGCCTTAGATCCAGCTCTCATTCGTGATCGAGCTGTAGTTGGAAATCCTACCCATTCTCACACCCTAAAAAGTGTGCTAGGACCTTACTCTTCCTGTAATTGAGTAGTCAGGTCGTCAAGTACCCGCAAACTTGACTTAGGCTGTTTAGTGCCCGGAAACTAAACTGTAACGGTTGCTCAGCCCGCGTAAGCTGAGTGGAACTGTCCAGAAGAACTTGGACTGAGGTGTGTGGACTCACATCTCCCCATGGACGTAGGAGTTCTCTCCGAACCACGTAAATCTTGTGTGTCGTGTTTATTTGTGTTCAGTATTTATTTGCATATCTCAACTGACAAACTAACCGCATACAAACTGCATACTTTCACATCAACAGTTTTGGTTTTGACCAACCGTGCACAAAAGCGTGAGTTTGTTTTTACGAGTACATTTTCCACCACATTCCGCACAGCACCACTCTTCCAGTTGAGGTTGCTTACTCAGCTGTAAGATCCCAACTGAGTCCTTTTACTCAGTTGAAGTTGATTTCAAGTGTTAAGTTTTTAGAAAGTTGAAAAATCCTAACTGGTGTATTCCCCCCCCCCCCCCATACACCAGTAACTCGTATCGGGACCATCAAATTCCGTACAGTCTTAAAAATTTAAAGTTAATAATAAAAATGGCTTTGCACGCCTAAGTTTACGATTCTGAATTCTAAGACCAACGGTGAAATCCGTTTCCGAAAATAAATTACGGAAGTCAGTTAGATGACTACTGTATTTAGGGTTATCGCGTACGAAAACTTTTTAGTTCTAGAACTCAGAACGGAAAACCGTCTGATTTTTACATTCACGAACTCGTGATACGAACTCGCCCGAGAAAGTTCGTTTTTATGATTTTCCGGACGAAACTCGGACTGTGACGTCTCGAGTTTTTGTCGGAAATTAGTTTTTAAATATTACTTTCCGATTAAGTTAAATATATCAAAATTATTGATAGAATCGGAATTTGACGATTTTGTGCCGAGATACGTTTTTCCTCTTTCGATTTCCGTAACGTCGTATCGCGCCGGAAAAATGCGTATTTTCTCCTTTTTCTTCCCCTCTTAGCCGACCTCACCCTCTCTCTCTAGCTTGATATTTCATTTTTATAATGTGTTAACCTTATGACTAATGTCCTTTTATTTCTAACATTTTACACCTATTGTAGTAGTAATTATATATCATACAAATTAAGTCATCTTCCTCACTCTCTCCCTCAACACACACGGCTACACACACATACATATATCTCTCTTCCATTTCTCTCCACCATTGAAGAAACCTCAAGTTCTTGGAGCAAGAAATCTTCACAAGTTCATCATCCTCCATCAATCTTCTAACTTCCTTTATTAAACTTCAAGGTATTCATCTTCTCTACATTACTATCCGAATATATTTCATTTCTTTTATTTTCTCAAGTTGGATTGAAAATTAGGATGATGTAGTAGATGTTTTAATCTTTTAATTCATGACATAGGAGGTTTTAGTAAGTGATTAATATGATTAAAATTTGAAGAAAACAAAGAACCCTAAAACCTAACTAATACCGAAAATTAGGGGTTCCATGTAGGATGATTGGATTCTTCAATTAGTTGGATAATTATGCTTAGGAGATGTTCAATTGATGATTAAAACAAAGAGAAATCAAAACCCCTATGAACTAGAAGAGGACCGAGTTTTAGGCTAAGGGTTTGAGTTGGGGGTTTTCAAATTAATGATGTAATGATACTTGAAATTGTTTAGATTGATGTGTAGTAGTTGGATAAATGGATTAATGATGTTAATTGAAGAAGAAAACCAATTTCCCCTAATCTATGTCAATACCGATGTTTATGAGGAATTGGGAGTTTTCATATAGCTTGTTTTTAGTTGATGATATAATGTTGAATTAATGCTTCTTATGATAATAGTTGATGATAGAAATTAAATGAGAATTTTCTAAAATTATTAATGAAATTATAAGAGACTAAGAACTCGAATTAAGTTGAGTTTAAGTAATGATATGAGGTGATGATGTTTATAATAATGAATCTCGTTAGATGATGATTGATGACGTAGAAAATGAATGAATTCCGATAACTTTAGAAATTTTGTAAGAGACGAACAAGTGAACGTAAATAATAATCGAGAAGTCGAGTAAGGATTTTAACTAGATAATAATGCTTACTATGAACTAAGGAACGACTTTGTAGTTGACGACATGAGCATCCGGATTATTATATAACGAGTTGTAGTTATAATCGAGAACTAGAAGCGAGAAATGTTAACTTGATTTTGATATAGTACTTGTTAGTTTGAAAGCCGATGTTTAGAACGTCGTGCTAATAGACGAGTTTTGAAAAGGAGTTCTTCACGTACGAGAGTACGTGTTGACTGCCTTGAGAGTGAAGTTTCATGAGAAATCGAGTACGAGAATATAGAACGAACTTAGGAAGTTATACGTCGATTCTATCGAGCAACTAGGGTTAGCCGCGGCAGTTTTGCGACCCTTCCCGGAAACTGTAATATCTTTTAGCTCGTTTATCGGATTTGAGATCTGTAAATTGGAGAGAAATCTAGACTTTCTAAGCTTTCTAACGGTACAGGGCATATCCCCTGTTTCCAATTCTTCTGTTCTGGGCAGTCCCCAGAACTACTGCATTGCGCAGTGATTTTTCAGAACTTGAAATCCTAAGTTGTTTCTTCGCAACTTATTTTCTTTCGATCGTTTAAGCCGTAATAAGTTAACGACTATCTTTTCTACTGACCTAAGAGTCAAGTATGAAACTTTTCGAGTTCTAAACGAGATTTGTTCAAGTCTCGTTCCCGTTAATAAAACTAGTAGCGTGCAAATGCCTAAAGAAACAAAACGACTAAAACCTAATTCGAATTTCCATATTCGATTATCTCTTACGACCGATTTTAAAGTGTGATTTTTTTACGATGAAGGAGGAAGCCAGCACTAAGAATAGGACGGAAGAACAGAAGAACGGAAACCTGTTTAGTAGTTTTGTATCATCGAGGTGGGCTTTTATATATGAAACAAAATGAGCAATGCTCGAAAACCTTTCTTTATCGCTTTGATAATCGTGTTTTCAAAGTGATAATTATGGCATGAACTGTTTTACGTTTTATGTGAGTTCTCTTGTACCTATCTGAGTTAACATTCGTGTTTTTCAGATTTATTAGTTAACCTCTAGGATGTTAACTATCGATCGGCTCTGAGTTAGCTATTAAGCGCTTTTCAGAGTTAGTGCACTTTGTAGCCTGTGGTGTATGTGGTATCCTGTTGAGGGGTAACCAGCCACGTTGAATGAGAATTGGTCAAGATTTGAACATAACATCTATAAAAAGTGCTTGATCAAGCCAAATTATGTAAATGAGTTAGAAAATGTTTTAGAAGACACGGGCTAATTTTAATAAAAACCCCGATGTGCTACAAATTATGAAATGCCAGATTATTTATACTTATGTTTATATTTTCGGCAACGTGCCCACTAAGTACTTTCGTACTTAGCCCTGCATATGTTTTCTAAATGTGCAGGTTGAAGCGACGAGAGCGGCGGTGGTTGAAGTTGAGTCGAGTTGTTAGGAAAGCTTTAGCTTATGACCTACTTTCCGCTGCAAAACTCTAGACCTTTTGACTTTATGTACATTTGGTGAATCACTGTAGTTTAAGTCTGTAATCTTTAACTTAGATGCTTTCGAGTACTTTCTGTCGAGTAATCTTTCGTGATTAACTCTTCCTTTTTAATAGTAAAGTCTTGTTCATTGAATGCATGATGTCTTTTATGTATGTTTAATTAGTCAGTCCCCCTTCTTCCCCGCTTCTTTAATCCAATCCCAGTCGCACCCCGGCTTCTGCCGTCCCTCGGGATTTGGGGTTGTGACAGTGAATGAGGCAACAAAATTAATCACATCAATCTTGATGAATGATGATGTGGTTAATAAGTTTGCCGATGTAACTGTGGTTATTGTTTTGAAGAAGTAGGGATAAGCGGTAAAGTGACAAATTGCATTTAATAAATATAAATAATAAGATGTTACAAATTCATGTATTGTTTTTTGCAGGAGACGGTGGTACCAGGAACACATTGAATAGTTGAGAAAGCTGTGGAATGTGTAAATGGAATTTAGGATGGTCCAAATTTTGTGATAGAGGAAGATGGAGATGAATAAATTTGCAATATTGATTAGCTGAACTTTTAAATTGGTATTAGGAATTTATTATTGATTTGGTTTTAAATTGTTGTGACAGATAAGCAAGTCGAAGGAAAATAGGATGGAAGAATTGCCTTCGAACCTTTTCAGCAAAATAACAGTAGAGGTTTTAGTTTAATGTTCTTTTTTTAGTTTCTGTAAATAACAATAACCAATATATTTTGTATATGGCAGATTGTAAGTGATACGGAGCATGTCAATCTTGCAAGCCCTACAACACTGGTTGGTAAAATAATGGGTCTGAGTAAAACTGATGATGGAGTGAACAGTGATCAGGTATGTCTATAGAATTTTTTTTAGGAGTTAAGTTTGAAATAGTTATTTTCAATGAACATGTAGAAATGTCATTGATATTATTTACTTTTTAGGGAAAAAAAACAATTGACAACTGAATTGCCTAAGCTTTTGGTAAGGGGGGAATACAATGATGTGGAGCTAGCAGGAGTTGTTGAGAACATTGTTACAGATTGTGGGGTGGTACAAAATGAGATTTGTTGAATGTAGATTTAACATATTCTTTGTGTCTGGTCAAAAAGTTTGAAGTTATTTTTGTTACTGCTCAATATAATTTATGATGTATCGATATTTTTTGTGACTTATGATAAAGGTATATCTTTTTTAGTGACCAAACAAAAATTTAATATTATTTTTGTTACTGCTCATAAGTTAGAAGTTAATTTTGTTACTGCTCAATAAACTTTAAGGTGTATACATTTTTTTTTATGAAGTAACAAAAAATTCGAATCTTTTTTAGTAATTGCCCAAAAGCTTGATATTATTTTTTTTACTGCTACAAAATTTTATAATATTTTTCTGCTCAATATATTTTAGGGTACATCGATATATTTTTTTTAATTTACAAAAAGGTATATCTTTTTTAGTGACTGCTAAAAAAGTTATATCTTTTTTTAGGTATTTAGTCAGAAAGATTAAGTTTTCTCTTAATGTGCACTTCAATAGACAACTGAAGCGGCATACAAAACTCCAATACGCAACATTGTGTTTGGAGATGAGCCACAAGAATTCTTGGAAGAAGCTTGCAATAGTGCTCATGCTATCACACAATTGGAAGCAAAGAAGAAGAAAGAAGAGATGAAGAAAAAAGGAAAAGGTATATTTGGCAGTGAGAATGTAATACCCTGAGCTTTCATAAGTCCTTAAGTGCGTTTTAGATGAGTTAATATGCTTAATTATCAAGTTTTGAGTGATAAAATTTTTCTAAGGAAAAATAAAATTTTTGAAAAGACTAAAATGCCCCTATGTGTTTAACGTGAACTTATGTGTTTTAATTTCTCGAGTTGAGGATGTGATGCATTGATTAAGTTTATTTATATGAGTTTGAGCATGAGTATGACTTTTGGAGAATTTCGAGAATTTTTACTTTTGAGTGAATAGTAACTAGAGCCGAGAAAACATTATTCACCGACGAACTTAGAATTTGATCTAATTAGTGTCTTTTGAATCTAAATTTAATTCTAAGACCCCTGAGATATGTTAGAAGCTTATCCTAGATCAACTGAGAGAATTCTAAGAGTTTAGTTCTTAATGGATTAATTAGCCGATTAATTTTTAGGTTTTCTTCGTTACTTGGAATTTTGACCTAAAAATTAGATAATCGGAATCCTTGATTTATTTAGTGGGACATGAGATAGGTTTGAGATGTTTTTAGTGTCGGAAATGAGACGTGGAGAGATTGGAGCTGTTTTCAGTATAAATGAAATAATACGGACTTTTTATCCGAAAAACTTTTTAAACCGGGCAAAATTATACCTGTCCAGAGGAATCTCTCTCCCTCTCTCTCCCACCGACATCTCTCTCAACTCTCTCCCTAATCTCTCACCCTAGACCCCTAAATTCAACACCTACAAAGAATATAATGATGTTATTCTTTTCTTAACTAAATACATTTCATTTCCATCATTTCTCATTCATCATTACAACTCTCTGTCAAACACTCTACACTCTCTCTCTCTCAAACTATCTCTCTCGATACTTCTCAAGGAAGAAAGAAGAAAAATATTCCTCTCCCTCTCTTGCCGTGACACACACACACCAACACACACTTGAGATTTCTCCATTGAAGCTCCAAGATTCAAGCTTCCAACATTCAAGAGATCATCATCCTCTTAGTTCTTCCAACTTTGATCAAAGAGGTAATGATCCTACAAGCTTTGAGTTGAAATCCATGCAAGAATCACCTCTCTATTTTTCCTGAAATTTTCGGCAATCATGCCCTAGCAAGGTGATCCTACAAGCTTTGAGTCTCCAAGCCTTCCATTTTCGGTCCAAGGAGATTCAAGAGAGGAGCTTCCATTTAATTTTCAAAGTAGGTTAAATCCATTTGATTAGATGTATATATGTAATCTCTATAATCTCTAAAGAAAAAGATGCATGCATGATATTTAAATTTATGCTTAGGCAAAACTAGGCTTTTTGATATGAGATTCGATATGAGATTCGAGTAAGGAAATCAAGTGAGGAAATCGAGCCTAGGAATTTATCTTTGATTAAAAGAGGAAAGAAAAATAATCCCCTAAAATTTGGTGAGAACCGAAAATCAGGAGAAAAATAGGAAAATTTGATTTTCTTGAGTATTTGATAATTTGATGATTGATATGTGTTTATGAGTATATTTTGAATGATTATATGTGCATGAAAAATTAAGAAATTAATTGCCCTAAAAATCCTATGAATGCCGTGTGATATGAGCATTAGAGGAGAAATTTATTTTGATTATTTTGTTGATGATTTGTTGATGTTTTGAGCATGAGATAATTATGAGTTATTGATGATTTAATCCTTTAGGTTATTAATTGTGAGAAAATCGATACTTATGCATAAATTTAGAAGAAAATAAATTTTTATGATGTTATAATGATTTTGATGATTTTGATGTCATGATGTTTATGAGTATGATTGTGTGTAGATTTTGAATAATAGATATTAGTAGGATTAAATGAGATAAAAAGAATGAAATTTTAGACACAAAAGAGGTAAAAATCGAAAAAGATTAGAAAGAATACCTAGTATGTGTTCTAGGTGTTCTTGGTGAAAAATATGAGTTTTTGAATATGTGTTCGGTGTTCTAGGTGTTCTTGGTGTTTATTTGAAGATTTAAATATCATTAAAATTAATTCAAAAAGAAATTAATTATTAAATTAATATAATATTCAAGATATTTTTGGAGAATAAAAATAAAAGAGAAAAATTATTAAATGAGTAATAAGTCATAAATTTAGAAAGATAAAGAAAAATAATTTCTTTATTAAATAATTAGAGTTTAATAAAAAGAATTAATAATCGAGAATTAAATAACGAGGAATTAGAAGTCGTAATAAATAAGAGATAGAAGACGAGATACAATTAAAGAAATAGAGTTAGGAATCGAGTATGAAATTGGAGTCGAGTAATTGAGAATTAAGTTGCTTGAATAAACGAGAAATAACGAATAATTAATAATAATTATAGAGTTGAGTATAGGTAATCAACGAGAAGTTTTAAATCGAGTATGAGTTTAATTATCCGAATGATATTAAATTAGTCGAGAAGTTTGAAGTTTAATAATAAAGTTAGAGCAAATTAACTAAAATAAGAATTTCTTCATTAAATAAGAAATATGAGAATATGAGAATAATAAGTTGAGTCGAGCTTAGAAAATAAATAAAGAGATAAGTCGAGTAAGAGAAACTATGAGATTAGAGTCGAGTAAGAATTATTTGAGCGAATTAAAGTAATTAATTGAGGAATGTTATAAAAAGAGAATAAGATTTAATAAGAGTTATTTTGAGAATCGAGTTTATAAATAATAATTGTTTGAGTATTTATTTATAAATATTATGCCGAGTAATGATTATTAGTGATGTTCGAATAAGTCAATCGAGTTTGATTTTCAAATCTTTTTAAATTAAAAGAGTCGAGGAAATTATAGAGATAATAATTTAAGAATCGAGTTTTAAGATGAAGTTAAGAGTCGAGTATAAATAGAAAATAAATTTTTATTTCAATAAGAGTTTAATTAAAAGAAAAAGAGAAATAATAATAGAAGCGTAAGTAATAGTACGTATGCGAATACGTATAAGTAGTGAGAAATGTAATGCCCCGTAAATTTCCTTACGTTCTTAAAATTTTAAAGTTAATTAAATAAATGGCTTTGCACGCCTAAGTTTACGATTTTGAATACTGAGACTAACGGTCGAATCCGTTTCTGAAAATAAATTACGGAAGTCAGCTAGCCGACTACTGTATTTAGGGTTAGCGCGTACGAAAAGTTTTTAGTTCGTGAACTCAGAACGGAAAACCGTCTGATTTTTACATTCACGAAATTGCAATACGAACTCGCCCGAGAAAGTTCGTTTTTATGATTTTCCGGACAAAACTCGGACTGTGTCGTCCCGGGTTTTTGTAAAAATAAATTTTGTAAATTTATTTTCCGATTAAGTTTCGTACGTTAGAATTTTAGGTCAAATCGGATCGCGACGATTTTGTGCCGAGCGACGTTTTTCGTCGAACGTTTTCTGTAACGTCGGATCGCGCCGGAAAAATGCGTATTTTTTTTCCCTCTTCCCTCCTTGACCGACATCAACCTCTAATAAGAGGATATTTGTGTGTTTTATATAGTTTAATTAAGGGACACCTATGCTAGTCACTATTCCTACTTTACACCTTGCTTTTTAATAACATTATGTTAATACAAAAATCAAATTTATTCTCCCTCCCAACCCTCAAAAATCGGCAGCCTCCCCATTTCATATCTCCTTCTTCATTTCATCATCCTCCATTGAAGAGAAGCTCCAAGAACAAGAAGAAAATCACAAGTCCACATCCTTCCATTCAAACCTCATACTTTCTTCATTAATTCTCAAGGTATTCACCTCCTCTTAACTTCTATCCATCCATCCCTCTCTTCTTTTCTTTTTCATTTCTTGATCGAAAATTAGAGTCTTGAAATGGTTGAATTGATTTTGGATTAATGAAATTGGATATGTTAGATAAGTTAATTAGGGATTAAAATTGATCAAAATCAAGAACTCTAATCCTCTAGGTAATACCGAAAATATTAGGTTAATAGTAGGATTTTTAGTTTTCTTCAATTGATGATAGATTCATGCCTAAGAGTTGTTTAATTGGTGATTAGAACGAAGAGGAACCGAAAGCCCTATGTTTTTGTGAAATTCAATTAGGGTTTGAGTGATGAATTTGGGGGTTTATGCATGATAGTTTGTATTTGGTTTGAAATTGATTAATAGTTGTTATAATAGGTTGATTAGAGAATAAATGGTGATAATTGGAGAAGAAAATCACCCCCTCAATATATATATGTATACCGAAAATTATAGGGTGATTAGGGGTTTTCATGTGTTGATGTTAATTGATGAATTGTTAATGGAATATAGTTGCAATTGATGTGAATTGATAATAGGAATTTGATTACATTTTTCTAAAATTATTTGTCGTAACGTAAGAGACGAAGATCATGTTATAAGTTGAAATATAATGACGTTATGAAATGTTTGCATGCATAGAAGTGATTCTCGTTAGATGTAGATTGACGTCGTAAAATTTGAACGGAATCCGACAACTTTGAAAAACGCGTAAGAGACGAACATTTAGTCGTAACTAATAATCGAGAAGTCGAATGAGGATATTATTGTCTATGATGGACTTGAGAACAACTTTCTAGTTGATGTCATAAGCTTTCGAGTTATTATAATATGAGCTATAGTTATAGTCGAGAACTAGAACGCGAATTGCATAATTTGTTGGTTTAGTAATTGTTAGTTGAAATCCGACGTTTAGAACGTCGTGCTTTTGAACGAGCTTTGAGAAAGAGTTCGTCATGTACGGGAGTACGTGGTGACTGCCTTGAGGGTCCAGTTTCTAAAGAAATTGAATACGAGAGCTTAGAACGAACCTAAGACGTTATACGTCGAATCTATCGAGCAATTAGGGTTTTCGCGGCAGTTTTGCGACCCTCGCCGGAAACTGTAATAACTTTTAGCTCGTTTATTGGATTTGCGATCCGAAAATTGGAGCGTAAACTAGACATCCCAATCTTTCCAGTGGTACAGGGCTCATCCCCTGTTTCCAAATCCTCTGTTTTGGACAGCCTCCAGAGTTACTGGATTGCGCAGTGAAATTTCAGTTTCTTGTTTTCTAAGTTGTTTAGTTCACAACTTAGTTTCTTTCGATCGTTTAAGCCATAATAGCTAACGAATATCTTCCTACTGACCCTAGAGTCAAGTATGGAGCCTTGAGTGATGAAAACCAATCGAGATCTTATCTCTTATTCGTTCAAGTAAAGAAGTAGTTAAGTGAGAATTTCATAAGTCGTGAAATGAACTAAAACGTAAATCGCCTAAATTGATTATTTCCAACTTAGCTCCTTATAATCTTTAAAGTCGTATTAAGTTACCGACTACCCTCTCTACTGACCCGAGAGTCGAGTATGAGACCTTCCGAGTTCTAACGAGATTTGAACGAGTCTCGTTCCCATTTAAGTAAAACGAATCTAGTAAGCGTGCAAATGCCTAAAGAATGAAACAACTAAAACTTATTTCGATTCTCTTTGATCGATTATCTTTTACGACCCGTTTTTAAGTGTTATTATTTTACAATGAAGGAGGAAGCCAGCAGTAGAGACAGGATGGAAGATCCAAAGTTGGAAGCTAGTGCTTTAAGTTCTGTAAATCGAGGTGGGCTTTTATATACAAATAAAACGAGCAATGCTCGGAAAATCTTTCTTTATCGCTTTGATATCTGTGTTTTCAAAGTGATATTATGGCATGAACTGTTTTATGTTTTATGTGAGTTCTCTTGTACCTATCTGAGTCAACATTCGTGTTTTCCAGATTTAGAGTTAATCTAACTAGATTAACTAACGATCGGCTCTGAGTTAGCTGCTAAGTGCTTTCCAGAGTTAGTGCACTTTGTAACCTGTGGTGTATGTGATATCCTGTTGAGGGGTACCAGCCACGGTGAATTAGAATTGGTCATGATTGAACATAGCATACCTGAAAATACTCGGCCGAGTAAATTGTGAAAATCAGTCAGAAAATATTTAGTAGACACGGGCCCCTTTTCAATAAAACCCCGATGTGCTACAATTATGAGATGCCATATTTATCTATACTTATGATTATGATTCGGCATCGTGCCCACTAAGTACGTTTGTACTTAGCCCTGCATTGTTTTCTAAATGTGCAAGTTGAAGCGACGGTGAGCGGCGACGGTTGATGTTGAGTTAAAGGATAGGATGCTTAGTTAGAACCCTTCCGCTGCAAACCTCTGAATATCTTTTGAATATGTACCTTTTGAACAATACACTGTAGTTTAAGTCTGTAAATATGAACTTAGTATCTACCGTGTACTTTTGTCGAGTAATCACTTGTGGTTAACTCTTTCTTATTTATATTTGAGTCTTGTTCATGGTTTATCGATGCCTCTCATGTATGTTTAGTCAGTTAGCCCCCTTCTTCCCTGCTTCTTTAATCCAACCCCAGTTGCATCCCGTCTTCTGCCGTCCCTCGGGATTTGGGGCTGTGACAAGAAAAGACAACGTCTTTGGAAATAACGTCGTATATCGAGTTAAGAATTATGAAATGATTATTTAAGCTTTAATCCAAGAAAATTTTTATTATTTGAATTAATATCTTTTTCAAAACTAGAGTCGAGTAATGGCGAATAATTGTTAATGTAACTTGAAGTGTGAATCGAGTTTGAGATAATACGTTTGTTTAAATTCCAATTTAAAATTATGATGATTGATTGAAATTCTATGTTGAATTAAATACGTTTGAGTAGACTTATGTGATTAAACATAATCGAACATGCTTAATTGAATCTATATGCTTGAGTAAAATATCTATGCTTTATTATTAATGAAATGATTGTTCAAATTGTTGAGAATGCGTGCTCATGACGTGAATGATGTTCGTATAATTGATTATTTAATTGAGAATGTGAGTAAGGATTCGAATAATGAAGTTTAGATAATTAACGTTTCAAGAAATGCTAAGACCTTAACAAATATCATTAACCAACTAACGAGTAGCATTAATGACTTAGAAATAAGAGTACGAGATGCAGTAATTAGTAACCGAGTAGAGTGAGAACCGAGGATGAGAAAGTCGAGAATCGAGATTGTCTTAGAAAAGATAAAAATAGAGAGAGACGAGTCAAGTAGAAGTCCTTCAGTCGAAATAAACGTCTACTTTACGTCTTATCCCTCGTGTCTTGCTTCTTTTATCGATGTCAAAATATAAAGGACCGAGCGGGATGGAGAAATAGCGAGGATAAAGAAAGAGTAAGCCGCCTAGCTAATCGTCGGAAGTAAGGTGGGCTTTTCTAAAACCAAAACTATCGATGAATGCTATTATGATGATTGAGTATTATTATGTGAGTTTTTAAAGTTCAAATTGACTTGCCGTTTTTACTTGAGTTTTTGGTATGTGTTATCATCTGCTTGTTGAGATATTATTGTCCTGTGAAAGGCAGGAAGCCCACGTGTGGAATATGAATTGTTTGAGATGACTGTGAGCTTTGCTTCGGTTGGGCCGGTCACAGTGTTCGAGAAGGAGGCCTACTTCTCGGCACAGTGAGAGTAAAATGTGGTAGATGATACATATTGCTTGAGTATATATATATTGTTTGACTGCGCAGTCTATTCGAAAGGAAAAATGTTTTTGCATTCACAAGTAAAACTGTTTTCACTGCATTAATACTTGTGATGCTATGGCAAGGCAAGTTCAATTGATATAGCACTAAGAGCAAAGTTTTTCAAATGTTTTTGGCATGTTTTCACTGAGTACGAAGTACTCAGCCCTGCATGTATTTCTAAACGTGCAGGTTAGCAAGATGCGGATGGAGAGGACAGCTTGGTGGTGTGATATATATTTTGTTGATCGAGTCGAATGTTAGACTGGCAATTGCATGTCTTCATACATGTAGTTGTTGGGATTGAGTCGAGAATTCCGCTGCAATACAAAGCTTTTGTTATTGAAGTCTTTTGGTTATTATACTCTGATACATGTTCTAATTCCGAGCGATGTGCTCGATACTGATTTCTATTTTTGATGAATCTCGTTTCATGTTGACTTGAAATACTTGTTCTTATTCGAACTTGATATGTAAATTATTCGTGCTCGTTGGTTGTTTCGATATATCTTTGAAAGCATGTTTCAAATGTTACCGCTTTCCGTTGATATTCCCTTGTTTTTCCGAGCATGTTTTCCCTTATTTGAGTTGAGTGATGGATGGTTTAGTAGTGTTAGTGTTAGCATCGTCGCATCTCGGAAGTCGGGGTGTGGCAGAGAATGAATTACAATTACCTGGAATGAGCAAACAGAATGCAGCACCAATGGTATTGGATGATGAAACTCAGAGACCTTCGAAATTATACCGGATAGTAGTGAGGACAAGGAGAAAAGCAGCTGTTTTGTGCAGTCTTTACATGGACAATGAGAGACGAGGAGGAGACTATCTCAAGTTCAAGAACAACAATGGAACATAATATTATTACCTGTTACTTAAAAATAGTATCTCATGTAGCAGATTATTAAGATATTCTTGTGCAAAAATGTAACAAGATTTTTTTTATATCTATATTTGTAGAAGGAATGTAGGACTTCCAGATCCTGTTGATGCAAAGTGGTTCAAGTTTGTGGAGGATGACACACAAGAACTGAAGATGGCTCACATCGAGGCGTATTTATCCCGCGTGCACATGTAATACCTCGAACTTTTCTAAGACTTTGAGCGCATTTTAAAATGCGTTTATATATTTAAATAATGTGCCTTAAGTGATCAAAAAATTTTCAAGAAAAGAAATTTTCTTGAAAAATGACGAAAATGCCCTTATGTGGTTAACTTTGATTTTTCTCGTTTCAATTATTCGAATCGAGTATGTGATGCATTGATTGATTTTATTTATATGAGAATGAGCATAAGTATGAATTTCGGAGAATTCTGAGAACTTCCACTTTTGACGATTAGTGCCGATAAAATGAGAAATCACTAATCACCGACGAACTACGAATTTAGCATAATTAGTGTCTTTTGAATCTAGAATTAATTCTAAAACCCCTGAGATATATTAGAAGCTCATCCGAGACCATATGAGAGAATTTTAAGAATTTAGTTCTTACTGGAATAATTGACCGATTGATTTTTAGAATTTTCTTCGTTACTTGGAATTTTAACCTAAAAATTAGATATTCGGATTCCTTGATTTATTTCGTGAGACATGAGATAGAGTTGAGGTGGTTTCGATGTCGGAAACGAGTCGAGGAGAGTTTATAGCCGTTTTCAGTATAAATGAAATAACACGGACATATTCTACCGGAAAACTTTTTCATCCGGAGAAAATTATACCCGTTAAAAATGAGATAATTATCTCTCTCTCCCTCTCTCTCTTGCTGACATAGCTTCTCTCTCTCTCCATAATTTTTATTCCTTCCATCATTATATTTTCTCCCTAATATAGCCTATTTTCTACTCTAAGAGAATATAATCATTACATTCAATTCATCCATTCATCCTACTTCATTTCTTCCTTAGCAAATGAGATAAACTTGCTACATTCATTCATCTCCCTCAAACTCTCTCTCTACCATGTATATACAAAGAGGAAAGAAAGAATATTCTCTCCCTCTCTCCCTCATTGCCGTAACACACACACACATGCACATAGTGAGAGAAAACTCCATTGAAGCTTAGAAGATCAAGCTTTCAAGCTTCAACCTTCAAGAAGATCATCATCATCGTCTTTAATTCTTCAAACCCTAAATGAAGAGGTAAACAAGTTCATCCATTTTTGAGTTCAATTCCAAGAGAATCGTCTCTCTCTTTTCTTCTATAAATTTCGGCATTTTTGCCTAAATGAGATGATTAATTCTTGATTAATTTTTCTTGAGATCTAAAGATGAGATCCTCCATGGAAAACCAAAGCTAGGATTTGAAGCTCATCCCTCATTCACCATCGGTCCAATTTCCAAGAAAAGAAGGAGTTCGATTTATTTTCTCTAAGTATGTTAATTCATTCGATTATTGTATATATGTAATTCCTAATCTCTAAAGAAAAGAAAATATGCATGCTTTTATGTAATGCCCCGGAAATTCCTTACGATATCAAAATTTTAAAGTTAATTAAATAAATGGCTTTGCACGCCAAAGTTTACGACTACTGTATTTAGGGTTAGCGCGTACGAAAAGTTTTTAGTTCGTGAACTCAGAACGGAAAACAGTCTGATTTTTACATTCACGAAATCGCGTTACGAACTCGCCCGATAAAGTTCGTTTTTATGATTTTCCGGATGAAACTCGGACTGTGTCGTCCCGAGATTTTGTCGGAATTAATTTTCTAAATATTATTTTCCGATTAAGTTTAATACGTTAGAATTTTTGGACGAATCGGATCGTGACGATTTTGTGCCGAGCTACGTTTTTCGTCGTTCAATTTCCGTAACGTCGTATCACGCTGGAAAAGCACGTATTTTCTTTCTTTCTCTCCCTCTAACCGACCTCACCTCTCTCTCTCATTAGTAGATATTTGATTTTTATATAGTTTAAACTTTCCACCTAATGCTATACTATTCATACTTTACACTTGTTACCTTATAACTTAATCTAATACAAATTAAATCACATATCTCTCCCTCCTTCCCTCTCCATTACGGCAGCCATCATCCCTCTCTCTCTTGTTCTTCCATTTCCCCCATTGTTGAAGAAACTTCAAGCTCTCATCAAGAAGAAATCACACAAGTCTTCATCCATCCATCAAAACATAAGTCTTGCTTTGTTAATCCTCAAGGTATTCATCTCCTCCATGTTTCTATCCAATTGGATTCCTCTCCTTTTTATTTTCTTTTTGATCGAAAATTAGGATTGATGAACTAGGTGTTTTGATCTTCGATTAGTGAAATTAGTTGTGATTGGATGTGAATTCTAGGATCAAAATTGGAAGAAAATCAAAAGCCCTAACCTCTATGTAATACCGAAAATTTAGGGTTCTTGGTAGGATTTTTGGATTTCTTCAATTGATGTTAAATTCATGCTTAAGAAGTGCTTAATTGGTGATTAGAACCAAGAGAAATCGAAAGCCCCTTTGTATGTTAAAACCGATTTAGGGTTTGAAGTTAGGATTTGGGGATTTTTGCATGTTAATGTGTAATTAGATTTCAATTGATTAATTGAGGATATAATAGTATGATTAAGAGTTAAATGGTGTTAATTGAAGAAGAAAAACACCCTCTTAACCCTTGTGTAATTAGCGAAATTTATTAGATAATTAGGGGTTTTCATGTGTTTGATTTAGATGATGTTTGGTTGATGGAATAAGGTTGTAAATGATGTTAGTTGATAATAGGAATTTATTTAGATTTTTCTAAAAATATTTTATGGAATGTAAGAGACGAAGAACTCGTCGTAAGTTGAAGTATAGTGTTGGTATGAAATGATTGTATGCATGAAAGTGATTCTCGTTAGATGTTGTTTAATGACGTAAAATTTGAACGAAATCCGACAACTTTGAAAATTGGGTAAGAGACGAACAATTAGACGTAACTAATAACCGAGAAGTCGAATGAGAATTCTAACTTGATATTATTGTCTATGATGGACTTGGGAATAACTTTGTAGTTGATTTCATGAGCTTTCGAGCTAATATAATATGACCTAAAGTGATAGTCGAGAACTAGAACTAGAAGTTGATAACATATTGGTTTAGTACTTGTTAGTTGAAAGCCGACGTTTAGAACGTCGTGCTATTGGACGAGTTTTGAGAAGGAGTTCATCACGTACGGGAGTACGTGATGACTGCCTTGAGGGTCCAGTTTCTTAAGAAATCGAATACGAGAGCTTAGAACGAACCTATGACGTTATACGTCGATTCTATCGAGCAACTAGGGTTAGCGCGGCAGTTTTGCGACCCTCGCCGGAAACTGTAATAACTTCTAGCTCGTTTATCGGATTTGCGATCCGTAAATTGGAGCTTAAACTAGACATCCCAAACTTTCCAACGGTACAGATTTCATCCCCTGTTTCCAGTTCCCCTGTTCTGGGCAGTCCCCGGAGTTACTGTAATGCGCAGTGAAATTTCAGTTTTCATTCTTCTAAGTTGTTTCGTTCGCAACTTAGTTTCTTTCGATCGTTTAAGCCGTAATAACTAACGACTATCTTCCTACTGACCCTAGAGTCACAAAAGGAGCCTTGAGTGCTAAATGAGACGAGACCTCATCTCGTACCCGTTCAAGTAAAGAAAACTAGTTAAGCGTGAAATTGCATAAGTCGTTTAATGAACTAAAACGTAATTTTTACCAAGTTTATTCTTTCCAACTTAGTTTCTTATGATCTTTTAAGTCGTATTAAGCTATTGACTACCCTCTCTACTGACCTAAGAGTTGAGTATGAGATCTTTCGAGTTCTAAATGGGATTTGTTCGAGTCTCGTTCCCGTTTAAGTAAAATGAATCTAGTAAGCGTGCAAATGCCTAAAGAATGAAACGACTGAAACCTATTTCGATTTTCTTTGATCGATTATCTTTTACGACCCAAGTTTAAGTATTATTATTTTGCGATGAAGGAGGAAGCCAGCAGTAAAGAAAGGATGGAAGATCCGAAGATTGGAAGCTAGTACTTCTTAGTTCTGTATTGCGAGGTGGGCTTTTATATATAAAATAAAACGAGCTTTGCTCGGAAAATCTTTCTTTATCGCTTTAATATCTGTGTTTTCAAAGTGATATTATGGCATGAACTGTTTTATGTTTTATGTGAGTTCTCTTGTACCTATCTGAGTCAACATTCGTGTTTTCCAGATTTAGAGTTAATCTAACTAGGTTAACTAACGATCGGCTCTGAGTTAGCTGCTAAGTGCTTTCCAGAGTTAGTGCACTTTGTAACCTGTGGTGCATGTGATATCCTGTTGAGGGGTACCAGCCACGGTGAATGAGTTTTGGTCAAGATTGAACGTAACATACTAGAAAAATGCTTGCAAGCTAATTTGAGAAAAGAGTCAGAAAATGTTTAGTAGACACGGGTTCTTTCCAATAAAACACCGATGTGCTACAATTATGAAATGCCATATTTATCTATACTTATGATTATGTTTTCGGCATCGTGCCCACTAAGTGCTTTTGTACTTAGCCATGCATTGTTTTCTAAATATGCAGGTTGAAGCGACGTGAGCGGCAACGGTTGAAGTTGAGTTGGAAAGATAGGATGCTTTAGTTAGGACTCTTCCGCTGCCAGAACTCTAAGTCTTTTGAGAATATGTGTATATTGAACAAAACTCTATAGCATAAGTCTGTAAACTTGAACTTAGTTACTTTTGTGTACTTTTGTCGAGTAATCACTCGTGATTAACTCTTTCTTTATATTATTCAAGTCTTGTTCATTGAATGTATGATGTCTTATATGTATGTTTAGTCAGTTAGCCCCCTTCTTCCCCGCTTCTTTAATCCAACCCCAGTCGCACCCCGGCTTCTGCCGTCCCTCGGGATTTGGGGCTGTGACAGAGTGGTATCAGAGCAGTGCTCGTTTTCTGCTCTGCTTCTGAGTCAATCTTCTAGTATGAGTTATTCTTTTAGTGATACCACAGAGTAGAACGAGTCATTCTTTTCTAGTATGAGTCATTCCTTCTAGTAATATCACCAATTGGTATTCGTATACAAGTCTTCATTCGAGTAATAATATAGAGTATTCGTTCGTACTCTATATCGAGTCTTCTTTCGAGTCATAAGATGGAATAATGGTATGTACCTTAGATCAGAATCTTCCGTCAAGTAGAAGATAAGAGTTAGACTATAATACTAAGATTGAGAACGTAGATGTCAACTCAACCGCCCGCTACGTCGACTCAACGAGGAAAAGGAAAGAATTTCAATTATGCGATTTTTTTTAAATAAGAAATTTTATGAACAAGTATTCAGTAAAATTGAGAATGAGAATGAGTTGTGTTTTAAAATAAGAATTTTGACAGAAGTATAATTTTTATACTTTATATGATTATGCGATAGTACAAGTACTATCTTATGTGAAATTATTTGCGCAATGATTTCCTTTTTATGAAAAATTATGCGGATACAAGAATATAGTCGTATTTTAGGGATTTTTTTCCCAGTTCAATGAGAACGTAGACTCGAAACCTAAGATCTTTCCGGTTCTTCGAGAATTTAGACGTTTTTAAGAAACGTTGTTTTGAAATGATTTCGAAAGGAGATCCCCAACGCGAGAAGGACTTCTACTGATGAATGTCACGTGCGTTAAGTGACATGAATAAAGATTCGGCAAAGTCGAACTTGTCCTGCGAGGAAAATGAAATAAAAGTGATTCGATAAATCGTATTAGTAAACGAAGGGAACGATTAGACGTTTGAGAAGCTTTCGGCTTCAAGTTAAGAAAGATATGAACGAGACGACGAAGATCGAGTAAATTGTAATCAAAGCTAAACGAAATAAGTGAACGTTACTTACGTATAAGTAATGTAAATGACGTCATTCCGTGTCACGTCATCTCTTTTTCTTCTCGTTTCGTGTTTCAATAGGGTTCGCCTTGATCGAACTCTACGAAGAAAATTGTATAAATTATTAGGAGTCGAGCGCGAAGCTTGATTAAATTTTTCCATCGATCGCCCGATTCTAGCGACGAGAACTGGAACTTAGTTTCCAGAAAGTTATTCTTTAAGATATATTCCATTTTTCTTTTGGAATTTAATTCCATATTTCGTCTTGGAGTGACGACTACAACTAGTACGAATACCAAGAGTCGTAAATGACAAAATTTCTTGTAAATGGATGTTACTTTTGAATAAGTAACATGAACGAAGTAAATACGCTTTGTTTTAATAAGTGAGAGTCGTTAAGAATTAATGTGTTGAGAAAGAAATAAAGAATTAAAATGAGTAAAAATATGGTGGAATAAAGAATGAAAATAAAATCTTTAATTCTATATATATTTTTATTATTGTTGAGTGCAATTCTTGAATTGCTAGAAGTCTTGATAAGTGGTTGACTTAAGTGATGATGTTACAATTGAATAAGGAATATTCATTTTGTAATTTAAATTTTTCATTGAGATAAGTTATTTTTCCCTACCTGTTACTGATCCGTGTTTCCTTAAAACTTTTGTAGAATGGCTAGGACTCGCGTTACGGCTCGGAAGAGCCAGTCTTTGGCCTCGTGCGAGCGCACTATAGTAGACATGCTGCAGGATGAGTACTACGAGTTTAAGGTAGACTACGGAGAGGAGGACGTAGGACAAATTGTTAGTAACTTTTCTTCAGCTTACTACCCAGTGCGACACTTGATCCGGGAGAGTCAGGCGATTCTAGACCTGATTGTTCACCTACCAGACGAGTGGCGCCGTTGGGCGCACCGTGCGGCGTGGTACTTCTTAGGGATTTTTGGCGACGACACTCAGAGTCACCACCAGTTGGTCAGCAGATCGAGGAGTTGATCCCAAGGCCGGGATTCGTGGAGGTTGACGCTGAGACAGCCGTGCTGTTAGGGTTGTCTTCACCTTTTGTTCCAGACGTTTGTGTTAGAGTCCGGGGACCGTTAGAGACGAGACTGTATAGGGAGGGGCCAGACTACCGAGAGATCGATGCGGAGCTTGCCGCCTTGTTAGAGTTACCTTCTCCACTTACGCCGCTCGAGGAGATCTGTGCAAAGTGGGGAGTAGTCAGAGAGCAGATGGAGGCAGGACCGTCGAGGGTCCGTTCTAGGGAGGACTTCGAGTCAGGTTCGGGTTCAGGTTCAGCTCCCGAGCACCTTCTTCCCCTGAAGAAGCGTGCGGTAGAGGTCAGCGAGGACTACTTGGTTTCCGATCTGGAGGAGACGGTTTCAGAGGCACCCTCACCCACCCTGCTTACACTTGCCGACGGTTCTACTCTGAGGGTGGACGAGGCACTTCAGCTTGTTTTCGGTTCAGAGTCCGAGGAGGAGGACCCGGAGGAGGACCCGGAGGAGGATCCGGAAGAGGATCCAGAGGAGGATCCGGAGGAGGATCCAGAGGAGGATTGTTAGGGTTTTTGCAGACCATAGGGGGTAGTTTTTGGACTCGACTGTAGTTTAGTTGAGCAGAGCGTCGTAGACGCGGGTAAATATCAGTAGTAGTAATAGTTCTTTTGTCCTGTATAGAGTCGGATCAGTAACTAGTTAGTTTTTGTAGTACTCTAGCGGATACGAAATTTTATGAATCGTTTCCGTTCTAGTACTTTAGTAGATACGGAGTTGCAGCTGTTAGTGCACCCGGTAAATAGTAGGCAGCCAGCCTAGTTTAGACTAATAGTAGTCTAACCTTTTTGTATAAGTCCTCGTTGGAGGCAGAACTAATATTCTTTTTGATGTATATATATATACATGATCCATAAGAGGGTTTTTAATCTAGAAAAATTTTCTATGAATTGTGTAATTAAAATCAGAATGTCAAATGAACTCGTGTAACGACGAATTGAGTTTAATTTGAAAGTTAAAAGATTATGAGTTAATATCGAAATTATGTTCGATATGTCGTTCCGTGAACTTGATTGAGTTGAGAACGAGTTAGTAAGTACTAAGAGTAATCAACCGAAGAGAACTAATGAGAATTTCAATTTTTCCTTAGACCAAAGAAAATGCCGTCGAGAAATGTTAACAACAGGAGAGGTCGAGGACCTGGAAGGCCGAGAGGACGTGGTAGACGTCAACCAGAAAACAACAGAGAACAAGAATATGAGCAGAATGCCACCCCATCCCCATCACCATCCCCATCTCCACCCCCATCACCACCACCTCCACCACCGCCCCGTAGAAATATTGAGGATCTCTTCCTCAAGAGGAACCCTCCGATGTTCAATGGAACTGGTAGCCCTAGCGATGCTGAGCTATGGGTGAGATCTACCGAGAAGATTATCAAGCTCCTCAGATGCACTGATGAGGAGAGAATGCTATGTGTCGCATTCCAACTGACTGGATCGGCAGATTACTGGTGGGAAGTGAGACAAAAGGTGATACCCGCAGAGCATCTGGCTCGTTTCACGTGGGAAGAGTTTAAGGAAATCTTGTTTGATAAGTACGTCGCCAAGACGTATAGGGCACAGAAGGAAGCCGGATTTTATAACCTGAAGCAAGGAAAGCTAACCGTGACTGAGTATGATGCCAAGTTTTGCGAACTGTCAAGGTATGCGCCAACATTGGTCGATACTGAGGAGAAGCTAACCAAGAAATTTCAAGGGGGTTTACGACATGAGTTAGGAATCGCTTTAGCTAGTCATGGAGGACTAGGCTATACGGATATTTTGGGAAGAGCACTAGAAATGGAGGCCGTCGTGCCTGATGAGAAGAAGATTGTACCAACTGCGTCAGCACCAGCGTAGAGTCAGAACCGAGGTTACTACAACAGCAATAGTAGCAACTATCAGGGTAAAAGAAAATGGAACAGAGGAGGTAGCGGAGGCTACAATCAGGGTTATAACAACCAAGGAGGTCAGAGAAAGGGAAATCAGCAGGGCTATCAATAGCCTGGACAGAACAACAACAACTACAACACCAATATCGACAAGAGGCCTTGGCAGGGAAACAACCAATCGGGGTTGTTTATTCAGGGGAATAAGCAGAACTCACCGTGGAAGGGCAACAATCAACAGAACCAGCCACAAGGGCAACAGAGAAATTTCAACCAGGGAGCAAATAACCCAGGGAGGGTTACCATTCCTGTCTGCCCGAAGTGCAACCGAGCCCATCCCGGAGTCTGCCAGATAGGCACCCCTAACTGTTTCAACTGTGGACAGAAGGGGCACATGAAAAAGGATTGCCCGAAGCCGCTCCAAGCCGTACCTCTCCGAGCCATTCAAGCACAGCCGCAGCAGCCGCCAATGAACCAACAGCAGTTTCAGCAGCAGGCACAGCAACAACAGAATGCGAGGGCATGCACTATCAAACAGGGTGGTCAGCGCAAAGGAAAAGGCAATCTCGCAGGTATGGGAAAACTCCACGACATCCCCATTAAGATACTGTTTGATACTGGCGCATCTCATTCTTTCATTGTTGGCTCGTGTGCCGATAACTTAGACATCAGACCTGTAAGAGCTGCACAATCTATGAGAGTAGCCACACCTTCAGGAGAGATCACTACTTCTACTCATGTTTGCTCTAACCTAGAACTAGAAATCGGAACTCATAAGGTTATAGCGAACAACTTAAATGTTATGAGAATGTGGGACGTAGATATAATCCTAGGAATGGATTGGTTGTCAGAGAATTACGCCACAATTCTCTGCAACGAGAGAAAAATCTCTTTTTAACCGCCGGAAAGAGAACCAACCGAATTCCACGGAATTTCAATGGATAGAGGCGTACCGATTATATCAGCCCTTCAAGCCACGAAACTCATGAAGAAGAAAGGTACCACAGCCTATCTTGTGTACCTAGTCGGAGAGCCAGGAGCCGAGAAGACCATTCAAGACGTAAAGGTTGTGAATGAATATGAAGACATCTTTCCAGAGGTATTACCAGGATTGCCACCAGATCGCCACGTGGACTTCACAATCGACCTAGAACCAGGAGCCGCACCTAAATCAAAAGCCCCATACAGGATGGCACCGAAAGAATTAGAAGAGCTCAAATCCAGTTACAGGAATTGCTAGACCTTGGTTTTATCAGGCCAAGCGTCTCACCTTGGGGAGCACCAGTGCTATTTGTTAGGAAAAAAGACGGATTAATGAGGATGTGTATAGATTACTGAGAACTGAACAAGATCACGCTTAAGAACAAATATCATTTGCCAAGGATCGAGGATCTGTTTGATCAGCTCAAAGGTGCAGGAGTTTTCTCCAAGATAGATTTGAGGTCAGGGTACCATCAGCTCAAGATAAAACCTGAAGACGTACCAAAGACCGCTTTTAGAACTCGATATGGCCATTACGAATTCGTAGTGATGCCATTTGGTTTAACCAACGCTCCAGCTGTATTCATGGATCTTATGAATAGAGTTTTCCACCCCTACTTGGACAAATTCGTTTTAGTATTCATCAACGACATCCTCGTTTACTCTAAGAATGAAAAAGAGCACGAGGAACATCTACGGATAGTGTTGGAAACACTAAGAACTGAGAAACTCTACGCCAAATTCAGTAAATGCGAATTTTGGCTGAAGGAAGTTATGTTCCTTGGACATATAGTGTCGGCGGAAGGAATCAAAGTGGACCCAGGCAAAGTAGAAGCAGTACACAACTGGAAATCACCAACGAGTAAGAATGAGATCAGAAGTTTCTTGGGATTAGCCGGTTACTACAGAAGATTTATTGAGGGATTCTCCACGATCGCCCGCCCGATGACACAGTTAGTCAGGAAAGATACCAAATTTAAGTGGACGGACGAGTGTGAGAAGAGTTTCCAAACTCTTAAGGAGAAGTTAACCACAGCGCCAGTACTAGCACTTCCAGACACAAACAAAGAGTATGTGGTTTACACCGACGCATCGAAAAATGGATTAGGTTGTGTCTTAATGCAAGACGGACGAGTGATAGCTTATGCTTCGCGACAACTTCAACCTCACGAAGTTGAGTACCCAACCCACGATTTAGAACTCGCAGCCGTGGTGCATGCGTTAAAGATTTGGAGACACCATCTCTATGGTGTAAGGGTTGAGATATTCACCGATCACAAGAGCCTGAAGTATTTTTTCGAGCAGAAAGAACTGAACATGAGACAAAGAAGATGGCTCGAATTAGTCAAGGACTATGACTGCGGAATCAACTATCATCCAGGAAAGGCTAATGTGGTAGCAGACGCATTGAGTCGCAAGGCTCCAACGAAGTTAGGATGCCTTTTTGTAGAAGAAGGAACTTTAGTACGAGAATTCGAGAAGATGGATATCAGGGTGCTTGACACGCCAGCTACGATAACAAGTCAGATCGCAGCATTAGAAGCTACACCAGATTTGAGAGAAAGAATCATCAGTGCTCAGAGAAAAGACGAGTCAATGGAAAAGTTACGAGTGAGGATAAGAACAGAGAAACCAGAAGGATATTCTGAAGCTCCAGACAATGCAATACTTTTTTAAGGCAGAATTTGTATTCCTGATGACGACAACGAACTAAAGAACGAGATCTTGAGTGAGGCTCACGACACGCCTTCTTACACAGCACATCCAGGAAGTACGAAAATGTACCAAGATTTGAGAAGAAACTTTTGGTGGAATGGAATGAAACGAGACGTTGCCTCGTTTGTAGAAAGATGCCTAGCATGTCAGCAAGTTAAGGCTTTACACCGACGACCATATGGATTGCTACAACCATTGGATGTCGCAGAATGGAAATGGGAAGGCATAGCTATGGACTTTGTCACAGGCTTACCTAAGTCAAGAAAAGGAAACACAACAATTTGGGTGATAATAGATAGGCTTACGAAGTCAGCGCACTTCTTACCGATTAAGATTACCTACGGATCGGAGAAACTAGCTCAGTTGTATGTCAGAGAGATTGTACGTCTGCATGGAGTACCGAGGGTCATAGTATCAGATAGAGACGCCAAATTTACTTCGAGATTTTGGATTACGATGCAGAAAGAATTGGGAACAGAGCTTAATTACAGTACAACGTTTCACCCACAGACAGATGGGCAGTCAGAGAGAACAATTCAGATTTTGGTCGACATGTTAAGAACAGTGGTTTTGGACCGAGGCGCGAATTGGGAAGAAATTCTACACTTAGTCGAATTCGCTTACAACAACAGCTATCAGGCCACAATAGGAATGGCGCCGTTTGAGGCTTTGTATGGAAGAAAATGTAGATCGCCACTTTATTGGGACGAAATAGGTGAGAGAAAGAACCTAGGCCCAGATGCGATTAATGAGATGATTGAGATAGTTCGACAGATTCGAGATAGAATGAAAGAAGCCCAGAGCCGACAGAAGTCTTATGCCGATGATCGTCGAACCAATCTTGAGTTTGAAATAGGAGATAAGGTTTTCCTTAAGTTATCACCAACCAGAGGAATCGTTAGATTCGGAGTTAAGGGTAAACTAAGACCCAGGTTTATAGGACCTTATGAAATCCTCGAGAGAATAGGACCCATCGCTTATAGATTGGCCTTGCCGCCAAGTCTAGGAAGCGTTCACAACGTTTTCCACGTTTCTCAGTTGAGAAAATATGTTTACGATCCTAAGCACGTCATTAGTCAGCAAGACGTAGTTCTTGAATCTGACCTAAGCTATGAAGAGAAGCCGATATCGATTCTGGATAGAAAAGTTCAAGAATTAAGAACCAAATCGATACCGATCGTTAAAGTGCTTTGGAACCACCACGGGCAATAAGAAGCCACATGGGAACTCGAGGAGAAGATGAAGGAGCGATATCCTCATCTTTTTGCAGAAGGTATGCAAATTTCGGGACGAAATTTTTAGTAAGGGGGGTAGGATGTAATGCCCCGGAAATTCCTTACAATATAAAAATTTTAAAGTTAATTAAATAAATGGCTTTGCACGCCTAAGTTTACGATTTTGAATTCTAAGACTAACGGTCGAATCCGTTTCCGAAAATAAATTACGGAAGTCAGCTAGACGACTACTGTATTTAGGGTTAGCGCGTACGAAAAGTTTTTAGTTCGTGAACTCAGAACGGAAAACCGTCTGATTTTTACATTCACGAAATCGCGATACGAACTCGCCCGAGAAATTTCGTTTTTATGATTTTCCGGATGAAACTCGGACTGTGTCGTCCCGAGATTTTGTCGGAATTAATTTTCTAAATATTATTTTCCGATTAAGTTTAATACATTAGAATTTTTGGACGAATCGGATCGTGACAATTTTGTGCCGAGTTACGTTTTTCGTCGTTCGATTTCCGTAACGTCGTATCGCGCCGGAAAAGCGCGTATTTTCTTTCTTTCTCTCCCTCTAACCGACCTCACCTCTCTCTCATTAGTAGATATTTGATTTTTATATAGTTTAAACTTTTCACCTAATGCTATACTATTCATACTTTACACTTGTTACCTTATAACTTAATCTAATACAAATTAAATCACATATCCCTCTCTCTCTTGTTCTTCCATTTCCTCCATTGTTGAAGAAACTTCAAGCTCTCATCAAGAAGAAATCACACAAGTCTTCATCCATCCATCAAAACATAAGTCTTCCTTTGTTAATCCTCAAGGTATTCATCTCCGCCATGTTTCTATCCAATTGGATTCCTCTCCTTTTTATTTTCCTTTTGATCGAAAATTAGGATTGATGAACTAGGTGTTTTGATCTTCGATTAGTGAAATTAGTTGTGATTGGATGTGAATTCTAGGATCAAAATTGGAAGAAAATCAAAAGCCCTAACCTCTATGTAATACCGAAAATTTAGGGTTCTTGGTAGGATTTTTGGATTTCTTCAATTGATGTTAAATTCATGCTTAAGAAGTGCTTAATTGGTGATTAGAACCAAGAGAAATCAAAAGCCCCTTTGTATGTTAAAACCGATTTAGGGTTTGAAGTTAGGATTTGGGGATTTTTGCATGTTAATGTGTAATTGGATTTCAATTGATTAATTGAGGATATAATAGTATGATTAAGAGTTAAATGGTGTTAATTGAAGAAGAAAAACACCCTCTTAACCCTTGTGTAATTACCAAAATTTATTAGACAATTAGGGGTTTACATGTGTTTGATTTAGATGATGTTTGGTTGATGGAATAAGGTTGTAAATGATGTTAGTTGATAATAGGAATTTATTTAGATTTTTCTAAAAATATTTTATGGAATGTAAGAGACGAAGAACTCGTCGTAAGTTGAAGTATAGTGTTGGTATGAAATGATTGTATGCATGAAAGTGATTCTCGTTAGATGTTGTTTAATGACGTAAAATTTGAACGAAATCTGACAACTTTGAAAATTGGGTAAGAGACGAACAATTAGACGTAACTAATAACCGAGTAGTCGAATGAGAATTCTAACTTGATATTATTGTCTATGATGGACTTGGGAATAACTTTGTAGTTGATGTCATGAGCTTTCGAGCTAATATAATATGAGCTAAAGTGATAGTCGAGAACTAGAACTAGAAGTTGATAACATATTGGTTTAGTACTTGTTAGTTGAAAGCCGACGTTTAGAACGTCGTGCTATTGGACGAGTTTTGAGAAGGAGTTCATCACGTACGGGAGTACGTGATGACTGCCTTGAGGGTCCAGTTTCTTAAGAAATCGAATACGAGAGCTTAGAACGAACCTATGACGTTATACGTCGATTCTATCGAGCAACTAGGGTTAGCGCGGCAGTTTTGCGACCCTCGCCGGAAACTGTAATAACTTCTAGCTCGTTTATCGGATTTGCGATCCGTAAATTGGAGCTTAAACTAGACATCCCAAACTTTCCAACGGTACAGATTTCATCCCCTGTTTCCAGTTCCCCTGTTCTGGGCAGTCCCCGGAGTTACTGTAATGTGCAGTGAAATTTCAGTTTTCATTCTTCTAAGTTGTTTCGTTCGCAACTTAGTTTCTTTCGATCGTTTAAGCCGTAATAACTAACGACTATCTTCCTACTGACCCTAGAGTCACAAAAGGAGCCTTGAGTGCTAAATGAGACGAGACCTCATCTCGTACCCGTTCAAGTAAAGAAAACTAGTTAAGCGTGAAATTGCATAAGTCGTTTAATGAACTAAAACGTAATTTTTACCAAGTTTATTCTTTCCAACTTAGTTTCTTATGATCTTTTAAGTCGTATTAAGCTATTGACTACCCTCTCTACTGACCTAAGAGTTGAGTATGAGATCTTTCGAGTTCTAAATGGGATTTGTTCGAGTCTCGTTCCCGTTTAAGTAAAATGAATCTAGTAAGCGTGCAAATGCCTAAAGAATGAAACGACTGAAACCTATTTCGATTTTCTTTGATCGATTATCTTTTACGACCCAAGTTTAAGTATTATTATTTTGCGATGAAGGAGGAAGCCAGCAGTAAAGAAAGGATGGAAGATCCGAAGATTGGAAGCTAGTACTTCTTAGTTCTGTATTGCGAGGTGGGCTTTTATATATAAAATAAAACGAGCTTTGCTCGGAAAATCTTTCTTTATCGCTTTAATATCTGTGTTTTCAAAGTGATATTATGGCATGAACTGTTTTATGTTTTATGTGAGTTCTCTTGTACCTATCTGAGTCAACATTCGTGTTTTCCAGATTTAGAGTTAATCTAACTAGGTTAACTAACGATCGGCTCTGAGTTAGCTGCTAAGTGCTTTCCAGAGTTAGTGCACTTTGTAACCTGTGGTGCATGTGATATCCTGTTGAGGGGTACCAGCCACGGTGAATGAGTTTTGGTCAAGATTGAACGTAACATACTAGAAAAATGCTTGCAAGCTAATTTGAGAAAAGAGTCAGAAAATGTTTAGTAGACACGGGTTCTTTCCAATAAAACACCGATGTGCTACAATTATGAAATGCCATATTTATCTATACTTATGATTATGTTTTCGGCATCGTGCCCACTAAGTGCTTTTGTACTTAGCCATGCATTGTTTTCTAAATATGCAGGTTGAAGCGACGTGAGCGGCAACGGTTGAAGTTGAGTTGGAAAGATAGGATGCTTTAGTTAGGACTCTTCCGCTGCCAGAACTCTAAATCTTTTGAGAATATGTGTATATTGAACAAAACTCTATAGCATAAGTCTGTAAACTTGAACTTAGTTACTTTTGTGTACTTTTGTCGAGTAATCACTCGTGATTAACTCTTTCTTTATATTATTCAAGTCTTGTTCATTGAATGTATGATGTCTTATATGTATGTTTAGTCAGTTAGCCCCCTTCTTCCCCGCTTCTTTAATCCAACCCCAGTCGCACCCCGGCTTCTGCCGTCCCTCGGGATTTGGGGCTGTGACAGAGTGGTATCAGAGCAGTGCTCGTTTTCTGCTCTGCTTCTGAGTCAATCTTCTAGTATGAGTTATTCTTTTAGTGATACCACAGAGTAGAACGAGTCATTCTTTTCTAGTATGAGTCATTCCTTCTAGTAATATCACCAATTGGTATTCGTATACAAGTCTTCCTTCGAGTAATAATATAGAGTATTCGTTCGTACTCTATATCGAGTCTTCTTTCGAGTCATAAGATGGAATAATGGTATGTACCTTAGATCAGAATCTTCCGTCAAGTAGAAGATAAGAGTTAGACTATAATACTAAGATTGAGAACGTAGATGTCAACTCAACCGCCCGCTACGTCGACTCAACGAGGAAAAGGAAAGAATTTCAATTATGCGATTTTTTTTAAATAAGAAATTTTATGAACAAGTATTCAGTAAAATTGAGAATGAGAATGAGTTGTGTTTTAAAATAAGAATTTTGACAGAAGTATAATTTTTATACTTTATATGATTATGCGATAGTACAAGTACTATCTTAATCATCTAGCAATTTCTCAAATTGCAACCAAACTCTTAACGGTTCTTAGCTTACCTAACTATCTCATCTTACCTTAATCATCTTAACTTAGATTTCTTAGTTTTTCTTGAAGAAAACTTTTAATCGGTTCTTAATCATTAAAACAAAGTAACGACTCTAATTTGTTTATGTTACTTATACAAAAGTAACATTCAACTCTTATTCACTTTGATTACCTTTATTTTGTCCTTCCCGTTCCGATCATCTCTTGCTTATTTTCGAAACCAACGCTTCTTAAAACGTCTATGTTCTCAATGAATTGGGAAGAATCTTAGAGCAAATAGTCTAGGTTCTCAAACCAACATACTTCTCAAAATAACAGAAATTATAGCTCAAATAATTTCACATACTTTCACAAAGTATAGTACTCATACTTTCACATAATTTATCCTTGGCACACTTGGTTCTTGACAGAAGTATATCTAATACTTCCAACTTTCAAAATAATAACACTTTTGATACCTTTATTTTCTTCTTCGGTTGAGTCGACGTAGCGGGAGGTTGAGTTGTTTACTATATTCTTAAGTTTAGTGATACAAACTAAACTTTACTTTCTCAAAAGAATACTCAGGTATAAAGCAGAAACGATTGTTCTAATACCATTCTGTGGTATCAATAGAAATATAACTTACGACCAAAGCAGAACCGAATGCTCTGATACCATTCTGTCACAGCCTCAAATCCCGAGGGATGGCCAAGCCGGGGTGTGACTAGGGGTTGGATTAAAGAGGCGGGGAAGAAAGGGGAATTACTGAATAAATGAATAAATTAACATCTATAACCGAGATAAAAATACTATGAACTGATTCTTATTAGACCAAAGAGAGTCAATCTCGAAAGATCGCTCGATAAAGTTGTGATCAGAGAAGATTAGGTTTAAAGTATGAACAACTTAAACCGAAAGGATTAACATCAATAAGAGAGTTATTTTGCAGCGGAAAAACGTAGAATGATATCACATATCAAATGTGAAATCGAGGCTCAACTAAACTTTACTTCCTTAAGTACGGCCTTTACTCAACCTCCTCCGCCTTCGTCACTCAACCTGCACATTTAAAAACAAACATGCAGGGCTAAGTACATAAAGCACTTAGTGGGCACATTGCCGAAAACATATCATACTTAGTATAGATTAATCAGGCATCTTTTCATAAACACTCGTATAAGATTTTTACTGCTGTACACTTAATTCTGGATAACATACTGTAGGTTAACTCAGAATCCGATCGTTTGGATAGCACTCTGTGGGCTAACTCAGAATCTGTCCCTCTGGATAGCACTCTATGGGCTATCTCAGAATCTGATCGTTTAGTTGGAATCTCTGGATACCACTCTGTGGGCTAACTCAGAGAGACACAAGAGAATTCACATAAAACAATTCATTATGCACTGATAGTTACTTTAATACACACTTATTAAAGCAGTAAGTAAACACTTTCGAGCAACGCTCATTTTATTTTTATAGAAAAGCCCACCTTAATCATTTACAGAACAAACTTTAACCTTCTGTCTTCCATCCTGTCTTCAACTCTGACTTCCTCCTTTTATCGCAAATAAACAAACTTCAACAAGCGGTCGAGACAATAAAGGAAAAATAAATTGAATTCGTTTTAGACTTTTGGGCCTTTGCACTTTACTACTTTCCTTTGATTAACGAATAAACGAGACTCGATCAATTCTCGTTTATAAACTGACTCAGCTCATTACTCGACACTTAGGTCAGTAGATAAATGGAAGTCGATAACTCATAACGACTTAAAAGTTCACAAGGAACGAAGTTAAAAAGGATTCAACTTAAGAATTTAGACTTAAGAAAGTTTCTGCACAAAGCAGAAGTTCTGGAGTTCATACAGAACAGGTTCCTGCGAAACAGGGGATGTTCTCTGTATCAAAATAAAGCCACGGATGTCTAGTTTACTCTCCAATTTACGGATCTTGATTTCATTAAGCGAGCTAAAAGTTATGACAGTTTTCGATAAAACTCAACGCACGATTCCCTAGGTTCGATCAATGCTATACAACCTTTAAACTCGCGAAAATTCCATCTCAAGGTAGTCAACGTGTACAATCTTTTATGACAAACTCCTTCACATTTCTCGATTAAAAACTCGACGTATATTTCCTCGTCTTTCAACTACCAATTACTAAACCATTTCCAATTCAATTTCTATTTCATTCATCAACTTCTAGTTCATAACTATAACTTATATCATCTCATATCTCAGATGGAAATATCGTCAACTACAAAACTCGTTTATCAAACTACAACAATCATTAATATCAAATTGGTTTTCCTTATTCGACTTTTCTATCGACACTTAGACTCGTTTCTTCGTCTCTTATCAAAATTCCAACTTCTTTAGAATTCGTTCAAATTTTCCGATTATGATTATTAACTAACAAGATTAACATATGTTCAAATCACAAACCTAAATCATTATCTAATCTCGACTTATCGACGATTCTTCGTCTCTTAACGAAAATTCGACGTTCTCCGATTTTGCTCAAACTTTACAATATCGTTAATCATCTATCAAGATTCACTAATACGTAAATCACATACTCAAATTATTAATGAGTCTCAACTTATCGACGACTTTTCGTCTCTTACGATTTTTATTTTATTTTTAGAAAAATTCCAATAAATTATATAATCATCCTCAAACATACTGTAATACTCCAAATATTTTCTTCCGACGAGAAATAAAAATTTTCTAATTAATTAAGGCTTTGCACGCCTAAGTTAAGGATTTTCAATTTGAAGACTAACGGTGAAATCCGTTATTGAAAATAAATTCCAGAAGTCGGTTGAACGACTACTGTATTAGGGTTTTCGGGTCCGATAAAATTTTCGCCCGAAAACTCAAATAGAGAAGCCGTCTGATTTTACATTCACTCTTTTTGCGAGACGAGTAAGTTAGTAAAAATCCATTTTTATTATTTTTTCGGATAAAATTTGGACTGTGATGTCCCGACTTTTTATCAGATTTTGAAAAACGAAATATGCTTTCCAAGTATGTGATTTATTTCTAATCTAACGGTCGAATTAGATTTCGTCGAATACAAGCTTTCTCAAGCTCACAAGTCTCCCATCTACCGATTGATTTCATTTCCGACTTCATATTTCGCAAGGTAGGAGTTTCTTCTACGATATGAACCGAACAAAAGTTTGATTCCATCATCTTTATTTTTTTCGAAACATAGGAGGTGAAGAAGCATGATGATTCTTGTTTATTTCATGTTCTAGTATGCTTTAGAATAGATTTTATGGATCAACTCCTGAAGAAAATCATCCCTCCCCTTAATCTTGTTAATACCGAAATTTTTAGTAGTTTTAGGGGTTTTTCGTAGCTCGATTTCTTTGATGTTTGATTGATGAATTAGTGATCTATATTATGTTAGATGACTTCATGAATTAATTTAGAATTTTCTAAAAATAAAAATGAAAGTGTAAGAGAAGAACAAGTGATGATTTGAATGAGTAGATGATATGATATTCATGAATGGATAATAGAAATGGTATGTAAGATGTTGGAGGATGATAATATAATTAATTGAGATTTTTCTAAAAATAAAATGAAAATCGTAAGAGACGAAAGTCTGTCGATAAGTTGAAGCTCGATAATATTTTTAGAATATGGTTTACATATTAGTGATGCTTGATAGATAATGATCGATGTTGTAAAATTTGAACGAAAACAGAGAACGTAGGATTTTTGTTAAGAGACGAGAATCGTAATTAAGTCGAGAATAGGTAATGATTTGGGTTTGTGATTCGAACCTACGTTAATCTTGCTAGTTGATGATCGTAACCGTAAAATTTGAACGAATTCTAAAAAAATTCGAATTTGGATAAGAGACGAACAAACGAGATTTAACGTCGATAGAAAAGTCAAATAAGAAAAACCAATTTGATAATAATGATTGTTGTCATTTGACGAACGATATTGTAGTTGACGATATTTCCATTCGAGATACGAGATGTTATGAGTTATAGTTTATAAACGAGAAGTTGTAGAATGAAAGTGAAATTTGAATTTGATTTGGTTTAGTAAATGGTTAGTTGAAAAAGGACGAGGTTATGCTCGTCGTTTGTTTAAATCAAAAGACGTGAAGGTGTACCTGATTAAGGATCATGCATGTAGACTGTATTGAGATGGAAATTTCGTGAAAATAAAAGTGGAATAGTATTGACCGAACCTAGAAAGTCGTGCGTCGAGTTAACGAGCACTAGGGTTCCATGCGGAGTGTTTTGTGATGCGTTACGGAAACTGTCATAACTTTTAGCTCACTTAACGAAATTGAGATCCGTAAAATGGAGAGTAAACTAGACATCCGTGGTTTTCTTTTGGTATAAGATACATCCCCGGTTTCGAAGTACCCTGTTCTGTATGAACTTACTGACCTGTGCAGAAATTTCCAAAACTCATTTTCTTAAGTTGAATTCTTTTCAACTCAATCTCTTAAGAACTTTTAAGTCGTTATGAGTTATCGACTTTCGTTATTAACCGACCTAAGTGTCGAGTAATGAGCCGAGTCAGTTTGTAAACGAGAATTGTTCTAGTCTCGTTTATTCGTTAATTAAAAGAAAGTAGTAAAGTGCAAAGGCCTAAAAGGCTAAAACCGTTTTTGATTTCCTGTTTCTTTTATCGTTGCGATCAAGTTTTAAAGTTTGTTTATTTGCGATAAAAGGAGGAAGTCGGAGTTGAAGACAGGATGGAAGACAGAAGGTTAAAGTTTGTTCTGTAAACGATTGAGGTGGGCTTTTCTATCAAAATAAAATGAGCGTTGCTCGAAAGTGTTTACTTGTTGCTTTAATAAGTGTGTAGTAAAGTAACTAACAGTGCATAATGAATTGTGTTATGTGAATTCTCTTATGCTTCTCTGAGTTAGCCCACTAAGTGTTATCCAGAGTATTGGATTCTGAGTTAGCCCACAGAGTGCTATCCAGAAATTCCAACTAAACGATCAGATTCTGAGATAGCCCACAGAGTGCTATCCAGAGGGACAGATTCTGAGTTAGCCCACAGAGTGCTATCCAGACGATCGGATTCTGAGTTAACCTTCAGTCTGTTATCCAGAATTAAGTGTACAGCAGTACAAGTCTTACGAGTGTTTATGAAAAGATGGATGATTAATCTATAGTCTTGTGAGTTGTTTTCGGCAATGTGCCCACTAAGTGCTTTATGTAATTAGCCCTTCATGTTTGTTTTTAAATATACAGGTTGAGTGACGAAGGCGGAGGAGGTTGAGTAAAGGTCGTATTTAAGGAAGTAAAGTTTAGTTGAGCCTGGATTTCACATTTGATATGTGATATCATTCTACGTTTTTCCGCTGCAAACTAATACACTTTTTATTGTGTAACCTATTGGTCTAAGTTTTCATACTTTGAACCGATCTTAATCTGAAACAAATATGTCGAGTGATCATTCGAGATCGACTCCCTTTTTATTCAATGAAGTCAAGTTCATAGTAGTTTCTGTTATAAATGTCGTTTATTCAGTTATTCCCCCTTCTTCCCCGCCTCTTTAATCCAATCCCTAGTCGCACCCCGGCTTGGCCATCCCTCGAGATTTGGGGCTTTGACAGAATGGTATTAGAGCATTCAGTTCTACTCTGATCGTAAGTTATTTTTCTAGTGATACCACAGAATGGTATCAGAGCAATCGTTTCTGCTTTGTACCTAAGTCTTCTTTTGAGAAAGTAAAGTTTAGTTTGTATCACTAAACTTAAGAATATAGTAAACAATTCAACCTCCCGCTACGTCGACTCAACCAAAGAAGAAAAGAAAGGTATCAAAAGTGTTATTATTTTGAAAGTTTGAAGTATTAGATATACTTCTGTCAAGAACCAAGTGTGCCAAGGATGAATTATGTGAAAGTATATGTACTATACTTTGTGAAAATATGTGAAATTATTTGAGCTATAATTTCTGTTATTTTGAGAAGTATGTTGGTTTGAGAACCTAGACTATTTTCTCTAAGATTCTTCCCGATTCATTGAGAACATAGATGTTTTAAGAAGAGTTAGTCTCAAATTATTCGAGAGACAATCGGAACGGGAAGGACAGAATAAAGGGAATCAAAGACAATAAGAGACGAATGTTACTTTCGTATAAGTAACGTGAACAAAGTAGAGTCGTTACTTGATTTTAATGATTAAGAACCGATTAAAAGTTTTCTTCAAGAAAAACTAAGAAGTCTAAGTTAAGATGATTAAGGTAAGATGAGATGGTTAAGGTAAGCTAAGAACCGTTAAGAGTTGCAATTTGAGAAATTGCTAGATGATTAAGATAAGTTAATTCCTCATTGAATGGGTGAGTGCTTAAAGCATGGAGTTGATGAGAATTCTTGATTTCTTTAGTTTCAAAATGCCGCCAAGTCTAAGAAATGTTTATTATGTTTGCGTATCTCGTATGAGAAAGTACGTGTTCAATTCTAAAACGCATGATTCATCAGCAAGACGTTGTTCTTGATTAAGTTATAAGTTATGAAGAAAGACCGCAATCGATCTTGGATCGAAAAGTGCGAGAGTTAAGAAGTAAGTCGATACGATTAGTAAAGTGTTCTGGAATTACCACGGGCAAGAGGAAGCTACATGGAAACTTTTGCGAAGGAGGTAAGCAAATGTCGGGACGAAATTTTTCATTAGAGGGGTAGAATGTAATACCCCAGATGTTTTCTTCCGACGAGAAATAAAAATTTTCTAATTACTTAAGGTTTTGCACGCCTAAGTTAAGGATTTTCAATTCTAAGACTAACGGTGAAATCCGTTATTGAAAATAAATTCCAGAAGTCGGTTGAACGACTACTGTATTAGGGTTTTCGCGTCCGATAAAATTTTCGCCCGAAAACTCAAATCGAGAAACCGTCTGATTTTACATTCACTCTTTTTGCGAGACGAGTAAGTTAGTAAAAATCCATTTTTATTATTTTTCCGGATAAAATTTGGACTGTGCTGTCCCGACTTTTTATCGGATTTTGAAAAACGAAATATGCTTTCCAAGTATGTGATTTATTTCTAATCTAACGGTCGAATTAGATTTCGTCGAATACGTAACTATCTAAGAAATTATTTCTCGACTTTTATAACGTCGTTCTAGACTCGGAAACGAGATATTTCTGACATTTTTGGCACGCCGAAATGCCCCTTAACGAGTCATTACCTTTGTTGGAGATATTTTATGACTTTATGGAATAGTATAAGCTTAGTCATATCTCTCTCTCTCTCTCTCTCTCTCTCATTTCTCTCTCAAATTCCTCCATTGAAGACATCTCTTTCAAGCTTTCTCAAGCTCACAAGTCTCCCATCTACCGATTGATTTCATTTCCGACTTCATATTTCGCAAGGTAGGAGTTTCTTCTACGATATGAACCGAACAAAAGTTTGATTCCATCATCTTTATTTTTTTCGAAACATAGGAGGTGAAGAAGCATGATGATTCTTGTTTATTTCATGTTCTAGTATGCTTTAGAATAGATTTTATGGATCAACTCCTGAAGAAAATCATCCCTCCCCTTAATCTTGTTAATACCGAAATTTTTAGTAGTTTTAGGGGTTTTTCGTAGCTCGATTTCTTTGATGTTTGATTGATGAATTAGTGATCTATATTATGTTAGATGACTTCATGAATTAATTTAGAATTTTCTAAAAATAAAAATGAAAGTGTAAGAGAAGAACAAGTGATGATTTGAATGAGTAGATGATATGATATTCATGAATGGATAATAGAAATGGTATGTAAGATGTTGGAGGATGATAATATAATTAATTGAGATTTTTCTAAAAATAAAATGAAAATCGTAAGAGACGAAAGTCTGTCGATAAGTTGAAGCTCGATAATATTTTTAGAATATGGTTTACATATTAGTGATGCTTGATAGATAATGATCGATGTTGTAAAATTTGAACGAAAACAGAGAACGTAGGATTTTTGTTAAGAGACGAGAATCGTAATTAAGTCGAGAATAGGTAATGATTTGGGTTTGTGATTCGAACCTACGTTAATCTTGCTAGTTGATGATCGTAACCGTAAAATTTGAACGAATTCTAAAAAAATTCGAATTTGGATAAGAGACGAACAAACGAGATTTAACGTCGATAGAAAAGTCAAATAAGAAAAACCAATTTGATAATAATGATTGTTGTCATTTGACGAACGATATTGTAGTTGACGATATTTCCATTCGAGATACGAGATGTTATGAGTTATAGTTTATAAACGAGAAGTTGTAGAATGAAAGTGAAATTTGAATTTGATTTGGTTTAGTAAATGGTTATTTGAAAAAGGACGAGGTTATGCTCGTCGTTTGTTTAAATCAAAAGACGTGAAGGTGTACCCGATTAAGAGACATGCATGTAGACTGTATTGAGATGGAAATTTCGTGAAAATAAAAAAGGAATAGTATTGACCGAACCTAGAAAGTCGTGCTTCGAGTTAACGAGCACTAGGGTTCCACGCGGACTGTTTTGCGATGCGTTACGGAAACTGTCATAACTTTTAGCTCGCTTAACGAAATTGAGATCCGTAAATTGGAGAGTAAACTAGACATCCGTGGTTTTCTTTTGGTATAAGATACATCCCCTGTTTCGAAGTACCCTGTTCTGTATGAACTTACTGACCTGTGCAGAAATTTCCAAAACTCATTTTCTTCAGTTGAATTCTTTTCAACTCAATCTCTTAAGAACTTTTAAGTCATTAGGAGTTATCGACTTTCGTTATTAACCGACCTAAGTGTCGAGTAATGAGCCGAGTCAGTTTGTAAACGAGAATTGTTCGAGTCTCGTTTATTCGTTAATCAAAAGAAAGTAGTAAAGTGCAAAGGCCTAAAAGGCTAAAACCGATTTTGATTTCCTGTTTCTTTTATCGTTGCGATCAAGTTTTAAAGTTTGTTTATTGCGATAAAAGGATGAAGTCGTAGTTGAAGACAGTACGGAAGACAGAAGGTTAAAGTTTGTTCTGTAAACGATTGAGGTGGGCTTTTCTATCAAAATAAAATGAGCGTTGCTCGAAAGTGTTTACTTGTTGCTTTAATAAGTGTGTATTAAAGTAACTAACAGTGCATAATGAATTGTGTTATGTGAATTCTCTTATGCTTCTCTGAGTTAGCGCACAGAGTGCTATCTAGAGTATTGGATTCTGAGTTAGCCGACAGAGTGCTATCCAAAAATTCCAACTAAACGATCAGATTCTGAGATAGCCCACAGAGTGCTATCCAGAGGGACAAATTTTGAGTTAGCCCACAGAGTGCTATCCAGACGATCGGATTCTGAGTTAACCTTCAGTGTGTTATCCAGAATTAAGTGTACAGCAGTACAAGTCTTACGAATGTTTATGAAAAGATGCATGATTAATCTATACTCTTGTGAGTTGTTTTCGGCAATGTACCCACTAAGTGCTTTATGTACTTAGCCCTGCATGTTTGTTTTTAAATGTGCAGGTTGAGTGACGAAGGCGGAGGAGGTTGACTAAAGGTCGTATTTAAGGAAGTAAAGTTTAGTTGAGCCTCGATTTCACATTTGATATGTGATATCATTCTACGTTTTTCCGCTGCAAACTAATACACTTTTTACTGTGTAACCTATCGGTCTAAGTTTTCATACTTTGAACCGATCTTAATCTGAAACAAATATGTCGAGTGACCCTTCGAGATCGACTCCCTTTTTATTCAATGAAGTCAAGTTCATAGTAGTTTCTGTTATAAATGTCGTTTATTCAGTTATTCCCCATTCTTCCCCGCCTCTTTAATCCAGCCCCTAGTTGCACCCCGGCTTGGCCGTCCCTCGGGATTTGGGGCCGTGACACATACTACATCTCATTTCTATCATCATCTCATGCAAATCATATCATTTTCTACCTCAAATCATCACTTCTTTCTCTCTCACACTTTTATTTTTAGTTTTAGAAAATTCTAAACTAATTCATGCATCAATCTATCATCATATAGAACACTAATCCACTAACCAATCATCTAAAAATCGAACCAACATCAAACCCCTAATTCCTCTATAATTTTCGGTATTCATCAATTAATTAGGAGGGTGATTTCTACATGATTTCAATCCATAAAATCCAATTCTATGCATCTAATAACTTGAATTAATCAAAGAACATCATGCTTCTTCCCATGAAATTTTCGAAAAAAAAAATAAGTCTTGAAGGAAGGGACTTTTGTTCGGTTCAATCTCGAGAGGAAGCTCTTACCTTGTCGACTATGAAATCGGAACTAAGATTGATCGGTAGACGACTATCTTGTGGAGCTTTGGAAAGCTTGAAGAACACTTCAATGGAGGATTTGAGAGAGAGAATAGAGAGAGAGGGACGGTTATGGGAGAGGGAGGGATAAGGTGATGACTAAGTTAGAGAATATTTCATAAAGTGAATAAATATCTCAAGGATGACTCACACACACACATAGGCGGTTTAGGGTAGATATTTTAGTCGAAATATCGCGTTTTACGGGTCTAAAACGATGTTATAAAAACAAGAACTTAAAACCTTAGACGGTTACGTTTTCGACGAAATCTAATTCGACCGTTAGATTAGAAATAAATCACATACTCAGAAAGCATATTTCGTTTTTCAAAATCCGATAAAAAGTCGGGATAAGACAGTCCAAAATTCGCCCGGAAAAATAATAAAAACTGACTTTCTCCGGTGAACTCGTATCGAAGAAAAAGTGAATGTAAAGTCTGACGGTTTTTCGATCTGAGTTTTCGAACAAAATTTTTATTGAACGCGAAAACCCTAATACAATAGTCGTTCAACCGACTTCTGGAATTTATTTTTAGAAACGAATTTCACCGTTAGTCTTAGAATCGAAAATCCTTAACTTAGGCGTGCAAAGCCTTAATTAATTAAAAAAAAATTATTTCTCGTCGGAAGAAAATATCTGGGGTATTACAGTTAATGAGAAGTTTAATCGAGTTCAAGTTCGTTTATTCGTTTAATTACAAAATTAATCGAAGAATTTTCAAATAAAAATAATAGTGTTGGGGTTTAATAATTGAAGAAATAATTTCTTAATAAAATAAGCAATAATAGAGTATGAGAATAAAAGAATTAAGTTGAGCTTAGATAATAATTTACGAAGAGATAAGCCGAGTAGGAGAAGCTTGTGAGTAAGGATCGAGTAATTGTTTACTAAAATAATAAAAGAGTTTTAAATATTTAATTATTAAATTAAATAAGAAGAGTTAGAAAAACGAAAGAAAATTTAATAAGAGTTATTTTAATATGAGAATTGAGTTTAGTAATTGGTAAATGTTTAAATGCTCGTTTATTGATAATAAGTCGAGTGATATTTGAGTTTGCTTTTCAAATCGTTTTAATTTGAAATAAGTCGAAAAAGTTATCGAGTTTTGATTATTACGTTAGAAGTCGAGTTTTCATGAGATAAAAGGAACACGAATTTATTAAAGGAAACAAAATTCTAAGAGTCGAGTTATCACAGCCCCAACTCCCAAAGGACGGCAAAGCTGGGGTGCGACTAGGGATTGGATTAAAGAAACGGAAAAGAAGGGGAACAATTGAATAAAACACACTAACTTAACACTAATTACGATGATCTTGAATAAAAGAGAGTCGATCTTGAAGGATCGCTCGTCAAACTGTATTCAGAGAAAACTAGGTTTAAAATAATAACAACTTAAAACTGAAAGGATTTACACAATGAGAGAACCTACTTTATTTAATGAAAGAAAGAGTAAATCACGGAGGATCACTCGACTTAGCTATTCTTAAAAGGGACTAAGTTCAAAGGATGAAACTTAGTTCTAAGTTATACTTTAACTGAAACTAGTTTACAGAATTGGCAGCGGAAAAACGTAGAAAATGATAACACATATCGATTGTGAAATCGAGGCTCAACTAAACTTCTTTCCTGAGAAAAGACCTTTACTCAAACCTCCTCCGCCTTCGTCATTCAACCTGCACATTCAAAAACAAACATGCAGGGCTAAGTACAAAAGTACTTAGTGGGCACATTGCCGAAAACATTTTATATGTAGCGCAACGGGGTTTTTCTTTAAGAGGTCCGTGCTTACCAAATATTAAATCAAATCATGCATCTTTTCATAATACTCGCATAATGCTTTTACTGAATAACATACTGTGGGTTTTTAACTCACAACCGATCGTCTGGAAAGCACCTGTGGGCTAGCTCAGAAACTGTCCCTCTGGATTGCACCTGTGGGCTATCTCAGAATCTGATCGTTTAGTTGGAATTATCTGGATAGCAGCCTGAGGGCTATCTCAGAATCCAATACTCTGGTTAGCACCTGAGGGCTAACTCAGAGAGACATAATAGAATTCACATAAACAAATCATTTAAGCACTGATAGATCTTTAATACTCACTTATTAGAGCAATACGTAACCACTTTCGAGCAACGCTCGCATATAAATACTTTAATACTCATTTATTAAAGCAAAACGTAAACACCTTCGAGCAACGCTCGCATAATATCACTTCACAAGTAACGGCATTCAACGTAGTTTTGGTTTTAGAAAGCCCACCTCGTTCGTTTACAGAACTATTACTCGTACTTCCGTCTTCCGTCCTGTCTTCTATTCTCATTCTCCTCCTTGGAATGCAAATAATAAAACAACGATAAGTTGTCGAGTCGATAGAAGAAAAATGGAATTCGAAACTGAAATCGAATTAATCTTTTAAGTTCTTAAGCTTTAGGCATTTGCACGCTTAACTAGATTCTTTTAGTTAATCTAGAACGAGACTCGAACACTTCTCGTTTAAAACTCGCTCGGGTTCTTACTCGACACTGAGGTCAGTCATTAATGATAGTCGATAGCTTATAACGACTTAGAAGATCGAAAGAAATCAAGTTGAGAAGAATTCAACTTAGGAAACTAGATTCTTAACATTACTGTACACATCAGTAAGTTCACCCAGAACAGGGGATCTCGAAACAGGGGACGTGCTCTATACCAGAAGAAAGCCACGGATGTGTAGTTTACTCTCCAATTCGCGGATCTCGATTTCGTTAAGCGAGCTAGGAGATATTACAGTTTCCGTGAAACGTCGCAGAAATGCCCGAACTAGCCCTAGAGCTCGTATATTTCGACTATGACTTCCTCGGTTCGTTTTATGCAATCGCACTTAAAATCTCACGAAATTTATACCTCAAGGCAGTTAACACTTAACCTCATATGCGACGAACTCCTTCTCATTTCTCGGTTACTAATACGACGATTAAAACCTCGTCTTTCAAAGCTAATCAATTACTATACCAAATCAATTTCACTTCTCGTCTCTACTCCTCATTTACAACTATCACTTAATATTTAATAACTCGAATGCGAATATCGTCAACTACAAAGTTGTTCATTTATCACCAACGATCATTAATATCAAAATATTTCCTTGGTTCGATTTTTCTATCAATACTTATGCTCGTGTCTTCGTCTCTTATGAAAATTCCAACGTCATTAGAACTTGATCAAATTTTACACTATCGTTCATTATCTATCGAGAATCATTATTACGCAAATCACAACCTCATATCATCATTTATTCCCAACTTATCGACCGTCGTTCGTCTCTTACGTAAAATTCTACATTCTCCGTTTTCATTCAAATTTTACGACAACGATTATCATCTAACGAGCATTACTAATATATAAATCATATTATCAAAATATTATCGAGCCTCTACTTATCACCACATCTTTGTCTCTTACATTTCTTCTTTTATTTTTAGAAAAATCTCAATTTAATATATATTCATCCTCATGCATCGTATATCCCATTTCCATTAAGCAAACGAGCATATCCTAACATTTACTAACCTAAATCGAGCCTTGTTCGTCTCTTAGGTTTTGGATTTTATTTTTAGAAAAATCTAAAACAATTCATAGAGTTAATTAACATCATAAGAAACACTAATCTATCATCAATTCGACGAAGAAATCGAACACGAAAGAAAGCCCCAAAATCTGAAAAATTTTCGGTAATGTCTAGAGCTTAGGGTTCTTGATTTTTCTTCATGATTTGATCCGTAGAACTCGACTCTAAACATCCTAGAACATGATTCGATCAAAGACAACATGCTATCTCATTCCCTAATTTTCGAAAAAATAAAAGAGAGGGGAAAGGAGATTTGTTTGGTTCAATTGATAGACGAAGTTCTTACCTTTCGTATTATAAACTCGGATTGGATTTTGATCGGTAGATGGAGGAGTTATGATCTTGGAAGGAGCTTGAGCTTGAGCTTCAATGGAGGAGATTGGAGAAGAAAAGAGAGAGAGGAGATGGGAGGAAGATGGCGGTATTGGAGGGTGATGAAGGAGGAGTGGATGACTCACTATGGTGAGTCATAAGTGAGAAGAAATATCCCATAAAGTGGTGTGACTCGTTAGGGAGACGTTTGGCGAGGGAAAAATTAACGAAAATTCTCGTTTCTGGCTCTTAAACGTCGATATAAAAATCGAGAAATACTTTCTTAATTGGTTATGGAATTTACGAAATCTAATTCGTCCGTTAGATTAGAAATATTTTACGTACTTGGAAAAACTAATTCGTTTTTCAAAATCCGAGAAAAAGTCGGGACATCACAGTCCAAAATTCGTCCGGAAAATCACAAAAATTAACTTTCTCCGGTGAACTCGTCTCGAAGAAAAAGTGAATGTAAATTCTGACGGAATTCGATTCCGAGTTTTCGGGCGAAAAACTTAACGGACGCGAAAAACCCTAATACAGTAGTCGTTCGTCCGATTTCTGGAAATTATTTTTGGAAACGGATTTCACCGTTAGTCTTAGAATTGAAAATCGGGATCTAAGGCGTGCAAAGCCATAATTATTATTAACTTTAAATTTTTAACGCAGAAGAAATTTTCCGGGGTATTACACGAGTTATAAATAGAAAACGAATTTCTATCAAATAAGAGTTTAATTGATAATAAGAAAAGAGAAATTATAATAATAGGATAAGTAAATAAAATAATAGTACGTATGCGAGTACGTATACGTAGTAGAGGAAAGACGACGTATTTTGAAATAATGTCGTATATTGAGTCGAGAAATATTAAATGATTATTTGAGTTTTAAATTCAAGAAAATTATTATTACTTGAACTTTTATTCGCTTTATTAGAAAGATGAGAATTTATTTTATGAAATCGAAGTAAGTATTTTCCAAAACTAGAGTCGAGCCATGTCGAGTAATTGTTAATTGAATTTGAAATGTGAATCATGTCGAGATTGCATGTTTGATTGAAATTCTAAGTTAAGTTTATTATGCTTAAATGAACTTATGGGATTAAATAAAGTGATTATGTTTTGTTATGATAAAATTAATTGTTCGATTGTTGAGAATGCTTATATATGCAACATGATTGATTGAAATGATGATTAGTCGAATCAAGAATTCGAGAGTAAATTTGAGTAATGTAGTCGAGATAAGAAATATCTCCTTAACTAGTGAGAAATGCTAAGTAGAAGTGATTTAGAAATGAGAATGTGAGACGAAGTAATTAGTAATCGAGTAGAGTCGATAATCGAGAACGAGAAAGTTGAGAAAAGATATTGACTTAGAAAAGTTATATTAATATATAAAAGACCCGAGTCATGTAGAAGTCCTTCAGCCGAGCCCAGAATCTACTTTAGGTCTTGCGCGATAAAAATCTCGATCTTTATTCGATATTGAATTGTGAAGGACCAAGCGGGACGGAAAAGTAGCGAGGACACAAAAAGAGTAAGCCGCCTAGCTAGATCTTCGGAAGACAGGTGGGCTTTCTAAACTAAAACCAAATGATGAATGCATGTACTATTTATGTATTACGTGCGCTTTTTAAATTGATTGACTTGCCTAAAGGTTTAAATGTTTTGGTATGCAATCATCTACGTGTTAAAGTTATTAAAGGTCCTATGGAAACATAGGATAAAGGTCCTGTGGACGCACAGGATAAAGGTCCTGTAAGATACGGGACAATGCATGCATTATTTAAGGTGATTGTGAGACTTGCTTCGGTTGGGCCGATCACGGTGTTCGAGGAGGAGGCCTATTTCTCGACACCACAGAAAGATAAGTTGTAGATTGATTCATACCTAAGATATAAGCTTAGCCTGCACAGGCGATTTTCAAAACAAAAATATTTTATGGCTCTCACAAGTGGAAAATTCTTTTACAGCAGTTATCAATATGTCTAACCCTTGTGATGCAGCAAGAGGGGCAAGTTTTCAATCATATAGCTCTAAGAGCAAGTTTTTGAGAATGTTTTTGGCAATGTGTTCACTGAGTACGAAGTACTCAGCCCTGCATGTATTTCTAAATGTGCAGGTTAGCGGGATGAGGATGGCGTGGACGGCTTGGTGGTGTGTTCCTTTGGTTGAGTCGAAAGTTGGCTGGCAATTACATGTTTTCATACATGTAGTTGTTGGGATTTGAGTCGATGTCTCCGCTGCAACATAATATGATGTTTCTTTTATTATGTTTTTGAATTTCACTCTGATACTTGTTCTAATTCAAGAGAGATGTGCTCGATACACTTTATTGCTTTTCTATTATTCTCGTCTCTTGTGAACTTGATATGCTTATTCCGTTTCGGACTTGATATGTAAATTATCCATGCTCGTTGGTTGTTTCATTTTATTTTGGAAGCATGCCATGTTTGTTATCGCTTTCAGTTGATATTTTCCCTAGTTTCCCGAGCATGATTCCCTTATGTGAGTTAAGTTAGTAGATGGTTTAGTAGTGTTAGTGTCATTCGTCGCACCTCGGGAGTCGGGGTGTGACATAGTGGTATCAGAGCAGGTCTGTCTGCTCTGAAGTCTAACTTTCTTTGATGAGTCGAGTCTAGATTTATTTCCTAGACTTATTTAAGTCAGTAACACACCAAGCAATCCCCCATCTCATCCGGCAACCAGGTACGCTTTATTTTCTAAAAGCTTTCAAGTTAAAATGTTAATTGAGTTATTGAGTTATTGAGTTTATTATTTGCGTTCGTCTAGAGATAAAAGCTTTATAAGTAGATTGAATAACTAGATTGCTTTAGAATGCCTTCCCTAATGCGTGTTTCGTGTGGAAATCGGAAAGGATGGAACGTTTGTGCAAACGATTTCGTGAAATGGAATTGCCAAGTACCCTGAGCAATAGTACCTTTATGGAAAGCAAGAACGAGTATGTGGTGGTTGGAAATTTTAGCATGCCTATTTAACTGTTTTAGTATGCTTAACTAGTTTAAAATTCGTATAGAATGGATGATCGAGAGTGGATGCAGGAGTACCTGCATGTGAGGAAGATGTATCACGAGACGATTGCGGAATTTCTAGCTCGTTATCATAAGATTTAGGAGAAAGTCCAGTACATGGACATAGGAGCGTTAGACGGAATGATACATTTGATCCAGGCCTTACCTTAGGAATGGCGTGATTGGGCAGCATGGCTTGTGCCCAGATTTCTTGGACATCGATACCTCAATGGCTACCTCTACGGTGACTGCAATGCATTCATTTTTACTATCTCCGGGCAGTATATGCAGTACGGTGCACCGCCTCCAGAACCGTACGATGTTGATCTCCCTGCCGTGCCGAATGGTTTTGTCTATAGTCTCCTGCCTTTGCTCCAGGACGGCCCAGTTCCTCCCCGTATCCCTTCACCGCCTCGTGCCAAGCCAGAGCCCCGAGCCACCTATCAGGATTACCCATTTTTGGGTGGTGTGTCCCCTATCCGTGCGTTTGATCCTTTTACTTCATCTAGCTCGACAGCCCCACTTTTAAACGGTTTTCATAACCCTAATGGAGTCTTGCCGCCCTTGCAATGCTTCGTAATCATACTCCTTCTCTGGTTTAGCCCTAGCTTAGCCCTCTAGGCTGACTCGTACCGACAACAGTGATGACGACGAGTATTACGAGGATCCGTCAGCCGATGCTACCGTGGGCAACGAATATCTCCAGGCTTTGCCGAACGACTACTTCTCTGCTCCGAATATGTTTGCTCTGACCCCAGTAGTGAGACCCGATCAGGGACGTGAGTCAGAGTTTGGCCCTTCAGCCGATGTGGCATCTTACCTCTGACGTGATGAGAGTGATCCCGAGATGCCCCCATGGGTCGAGTCAGAATTGGAGGACGTAAATGCTCGTTTTGAGGACGAGGATACAGGAGACATGACCAATCCTTGGGAAGTCGTTAACTATACCTTACACGACTATGAAGAAGAAATGAGGGCAGCCGAGCCTGAGCGTTTCGACATCATTAACGGTGGTACAGAAGAAGAGAAGGATCCTGAAGAGGATCCAGAAGAGGAAGACCCAGAGGAGAATGATCCCAAGGAGTACCCCGATGAGGAGCAATACGATGATGATGGCCCGAGTGAGGATGATTCTAATGTTTAGAATCTGTTCAAGGAAGTTGTGGAGAAATTTGAACAATATTTACTTTTTGTCTCAGAGTTGAATTCTTTTATCCTTTCCGCAGTGATGAATATATTATGACTTAAGGTCTGATTTGCTAGTAGAATCGGACACGAAGTGTTAGCTCGTGTAGTTCAATTTGAGATGTAGACTGTCGTGTTGACGTATGGGAAATTTTCCGTGTAAATGATTAATCCCTTATTTTGTGGTAAGTCCTCAGAAGAGGCCATCGTTGGGTGAAATGAAAAGCAGCCGTTAGGCCATTAAAATCAACTTTGAGTCTCCCAAGAAATTAAAGTGATTCGAGTATTTGAGATTCCTAAATTATGATTGAGAACGAGTGACGAGATAAGAATTGAGTAAATTGAATAAGTTGTTCTCTAGCAATAAATAATAAAATTTAAGTAAAAGATAACGAGATGTATGTAAGCTTAAATAATAGTATTTGAGTGCATGATTGCTTTGAGTATTGAGAAAAATTTATTTTGAGAATATGTGAATATTAACGTGATGATGCTTGAGATCATGATTGTGATTGAATGTTGAGAAATAATTGTCATGAGAATATATATATATATATATATATATATATATATATATATATATATGAATGATGACTTGAATGTCTGTTCTCCTTAATGATGATTGTTTATATTTGAATTGAGAATGAATTGATTGAGATATATGTGAGTTTGAGATGATTGATTTACTTGCAGTAATTATTAATCGCTTTTGATATGTTAATAAGTATCGATCGAGAATCATATTCCTCCCCAAAAAGGAAACATTTTCAGAATCGAGAAAGGTTCCGAGTAAGGTAATTAGTCCTTTCCGAGTGGCTTAAAATTTTTCTTTTGTACTTCTTCAGAATGCCGCCACTCAAGGAAATGAGAGAGTTGAAAGAAATGAGGAAGAGGGATAGAGAGATCCTACTCCGCCCCCTCCAAATGAACGTCAAGTAGAAGAACTTTTTCTTTGCCAAAATCCCCCAACCTTTGACGGTATATGCAGTCCGACAGAAGCCGAAGACTGGATTTGTTCTCTAGAGCGAATTTTTCGATTCCTTCGATGTAATGATCTAGAACGTCTCGAGTACGCGACGTATCAACTTAAGGGAAACGCAGATTGTTGGTGGGAAGCACGACAGAGGACATATACACCAGAAGAGCATGAGAATTTGACATGTGATCAGTTTAAGGAAACCTTTTTCGAGAAGTACGTGCCACAAAGTTATTGGGAGCAGAAAACGAATGAAATTGCAGAATTAAAGCAAGGAAAGAGACTCGTAACTGAAAATGATCCTGCATTTTGTGAGTGAGTTCGTTTTGCACCTGATAAGGTGGATATCGACAAGAAAGTGTGTGAACCTTTTCGAGTAGAAATTCGATTTGTCCTTCCGAATCAGAGTAATTTGACTTACGCTAAACCCCTTAACCGAGCTTTGGATATGGAGTTGGCAATGCAGCCAGAGAAAGGATTGCAATCCTTAGCGAATCCTCAATTTCAAAGTCAAATGACGACAGCTGCTGCCTCCTATCCATTTCAACAAGGCCAAGTCGTGAAACGTAAAAGAAAGAAGAGTGGTGGATCCCACCCAAACAAGAAGCCGTGGAAAGAACAATGACATCAACAACAACCTCAGAAATCACGGAAAATGAAAGTTCAGCATCCTAATCTAAGTAACATACCAATAGGACCCCGAGGTCTACCTCTGCGTGCGAGGTGCAGCAAAATACATCTAGGAGTCTGTAGAGCCGGGAGTTATTTCTATTTCACTTGTGGTCAGTTTGGTCATTTCTCAAACCAGTGCCCAAGTAAACAGCAAAGAATGATCAGTGAAGGGTCAAATCAGTATCAGCCCTCTCAAATGAGAGCAGTGGAAGTAACTCCAAAACAGAAGTACCCTCAACCCCAGTGTGAAGCACAGCCATACTACCAACGAGTGTTAGTAATGGAGCAAAAGCTAGGAGCTATGGACCAAGGAAATCTCGCAGGTATGAGAAGTTCAAAGGTGTACCAGTTATTGTATCATTTTATACCGATGCTTCGTATTCGTTTATGTTTAGCACTTGCGTAGAAAATCTTGGCTTGAACTTAGAAGAATCAAACCAGGTGCTTAGAATATCAACCCCTTTAGGAAGATCTTTGTTAGTTTTGCAAGTCTGCTCGAACCTAGAATTCGAATTTGGAAGCCGTAGATTTCTAGCAAAAATTTCTAAATCTAATCCAGATTAGTTAACCGAGAATTTCGAAACGATACGATGCGATCAGAGACAGATTTTGTTTCAACCTCCCGGAGAAGAGTCGACCGTAGTGTTCGGAGTAGAAAGAGAAGAGTAAAGAAAAGCGTGTCAATTATCTCGACCATGAAAGCAAAGAAATTAACGAGAAGGAAGGATACAAAAGTGTATCTAGTTTATTTGAATAAAAATGATGGGCATGAGCCAAATATCGATGACGTAGCCGACGTGAGAAAATTTAAAGACGTTTTTCCAAAAGTCTTACCCGGTTTGCTCCAGACAGACAATTAGAGTTCGCGATAGATTTAGAGCCTAGATCAGCCCGATTTCGAAAGCTTTGTATAGAATAGCTCCGATTCTATTTGTGAAGAAGAAGAAGGACGGTAGTTTGAGGATGTGCATAGACTATCGAGAGCTTAACAAGATTACCCTTAAGAACAAGTATCCATTGCCAAGAATAGATAATATTTTGGTATATTCAAAGAATGAAGTAGAACACGAAAAGCATCTACGAATCGTGTTGGAGAAGTTAAGATCTGAAAAGTTATATGCCAAATTCAGTAAATGAATTTTGGTTGAAAGAGGTGAATTTCTTAGGACACGTTGTTTTGTCCGAAGGAATTAAAGTTGACATGGAAAAGGTGAAAGTTGTGCAAGATTGGAAATTGCCAACGTCAGTTCATGAAATCCGTAGTTTCCTCGGTTTAACAGGTTACTACCGGAGATTCATAGAAGGATTTTCCAAGATCGCGAAGTCGATGACGAGTTTGTTGAAGAAAGAAATGAAGTTTGAATGGACAGAGGAATGCGAGAGACGTTTCCAATTGCTCAAGACGAGATTGACTTCAGCTCCAGTATTAAAGGACTATACTGTTTATACAGACGCATCAGCTCAAGGCTTAGGATGTGTGCTAATGCAAGATGGAAGAGTGATAGCGTATGCTTCAATACAACTAAAACCCCATGAAGAGAAGTATCCGACTCATAATTTAGAATTAGCAGCCGTAGTGCATGCTTTGAAAATTTGGAGATACTATCTTTATGGAGCCAAATGTGAAATCTTATCGGATCACAAAAGTTTGAAGTATTTCTTTAAGCAGAAGGAATTAAATATGAGGCAGAGGAGATGGCTCGAGTTGGTGAAAGATTATGATTGCAAGATATCCTACCATCCCGGTAAAGCTAATGTTGTAGCCGATGCGTTGAGCCGAAAAGGAAAGATGGAGAATTTAGAGGAAACAGAGTTAGGATTTTTGCTAAGTGAAGAAGCAAGATTGATCGAGGAGTTTGGAAAAATGAGAATCGAAGTAATTATACCTCCAGCAACAGTAGAGCAAGTGATTGCTACCTTAATTGTCACAGCCCTAAATCCCGAGGGACGGCAAAGCTGGGGTGCAACTAGGGATTGGATTAAAGAAGCGGGAAAGAAGGGGGAATAAGATAAATAAACACAATAATTAAACGACAACTGATATTTATGAATAGATTTTATTGAAAGAATGGGAGTCGACCTTGAAGGATCGCTCGACAAGTTGATCAAAAAGGAACTAAGTTCATTGTACGGGACTTAGACATAAAGATAGGTTTACATTAACTCAAAAAGATTGGCAGTGGAAAGCGTAAAGCTTGACACAAGTTCTTCATCCTCACTACAACTCTTTACTCAACCTCCGCCGCTCCCGTCACTTAACCTGCACATTTATAAAACATATGCAGGGCTAAGTATAAACATACTTAGTGGGCACATTGCTGAAAATATATCATAAGTATAGATTAAATCAGGCATCTCGATAAATAGGGCATCGGGGTTTTCCATCAAATACCCGAGCCTACTAAACATTTTCTTTCACTTTTCACAATATAGCTTGGCCAAGCCTTTACTTGATGTTACGTTCAACTTGCCCAACTTTTGTTTCAATACCGGGGGAGAGTATACTTCTCCCGCGCACGTTCTATTAACCGTGGCTGGCTACCCCTCAACACGGTACCACACACACCGGCTACCGTGTAAACTAAAACCTGGAAAATCCTTTCTGGTTAACTCAGCGGTCCGATCGATTAGTTAACCCCTTTTGGCTAACTCAGAAAGGCACAAGAGAACTCACATAAAACAAATATTTTCATTCCTTGATAATCACTTTAAAACACGGTTACAAAGCGATAAGTAAACATTTTTTAGCACCGCTCATTTGATTTGATATATAGAAAAGCCCACCTTAGGCGATTTACAGAACTAAAACACGAGCTTCCGTCTTTGGTCTTCTGTCCTATCTTCTAAACTCGACTTCTTCCTTTGAATGCAAATAACCAAACTTTAATAAGCAGTCGAGACAATAAAGGAAAAGGAAATTGAATTCGTTTTAGACTTTTAGGCCTTTGCACTTAACTATATTCTTTTGATTATTAAAGAAACGAGACTTGAACAATTCTCGTTTAGAAACTGACTTGGCTCATTACTCGACACTTAGGTCAGTTAATAAAGGGAGTCGATAACTTATAACGACTTAGAAGTTCACAAGGAATGAAGTTAAAAAGGATTCAACTTAAGAAATTAGGCTTACGAAAGTTTCTGCACAGAGCAGAAGTTCTGGAGTTTATACAGAACAGATTCCTGCGAAAAAGGGGATGAAATTGATACCAAAAGAAAGCTATGGATGTCTAGTTTATTTTCCAATTTACGGATCTTGATTTCGTTAAGCGAGTAGAAAGTTATGACAGTTTCCGTAACAATCGCAAAACAATCCGAGTGAAACCCTAGGTGCTCGTTAAACTCGACGCACGATTCCCTAGGTTCGTTCAATGCTATACAACCTTTAAGCTCACGAAATTATTATCTTTTTACAGTCAATACGCACAAACTTTCATGACGAACTCCTTCATATTTCTCGATTAAAAACACGACGTATATTTCCTCGTCTTTCAACTAATCAAGTACTAAACCAAAATTCCATTTCCAAAACAATTTCATTCATCAACTTCTAGTTCATAAACTATAACTTATGTCATCTCATATCTCGGATGGAAATATCATCAACTACAATCTCGTTTGTTTATCAACATCAATCATTAATATCCGATTAGTTTTCTTATTCGACTTTCCTATCGACACTTAGACTCGTTTCTTCGTCTCTTATCAAAATTTCAACTTCTTTAGAATTTGTTCAAATTTTCCGATTATGATCATTAACTAACAAGATTAACAAATATTCAAATCATAAACCTAAATCATTATTCATATGAAACCTATCGATGATTCTTCGTCTCTTACTAAAATTTCAACGTTCTCCGATTTTGCTCAAATTTTCCAATATCGTTCATCAACTACCAAGATTCACTAATATGAAAACAACATACTCAAATTATTATCGAATCTTAACTTATCATCGGGTTTTCGTCTCTTACGATTTCTATTTTATTTTTAGAAAAATCCCATTAAATTATATAATCATCTACATACTTACTACATACCATTTATATCATCACATCATACAAAACATAACAATTACTACATCAAATCCTCACTTCTTTCTCTCTTACACTTTGGTTTCTATTTTTAGAAAAATACCAATTAATTCATATGATCATCTATCAATGCATAGAGCAATAATCCACCAATCAATTATCAAAAAATCAAACTAACATAAAACCCCTAATTTTCCTAATATTTTCGGTAATTAGCAAATAGTTAGGAGGGTGATTTCCACATGATTTCTATCCATGAAATCCATTCCTAAGCATCTAACAACATGTATTAACCATAGAACATCATGTTTCTTCTTCTCCAAATTTTCGAAAAAAACAAAGTTGAAGGAAAAGAATTTTTGTTCGATTTGAATGGAAGCTTAGATCATTACCTTAACGATTATGGACTCAGAACTAAAATCAATCGGTAGATGGATGACTTGTGGAGCTTTGGAAGCTTGAAGAACTCAACAATGGAAGATTGACAGAGATGAGAGAAAAGAAAGAGGGAGATGGCGGTAAAGGGGAGAGAAAGAGAGAGATGATGAGGTGTTATGTTCTAGCCTAAGGTGTAAAGTAGAAGAACAAAATAGAAGGATGACTCACACACAAACATAGGCGGTTGGGAGGGGATATTTATTCAAAAGTATCGCGTTTTACGGGTCTAATACGACATTATAAAATCGAGAAATTAAAACCCTAGATGATTACGTTTTTGACGAAATCTAATTCAACCGTTAGATTGGAAATAAATCACTTACTTGGAAAGCATATTTCGATTTCCGAAATTCGATGAAAAGTCGGGACAAGAAAGTCCATAATTCGCCCAGAAAAATAATAAAAACTGACTTTCTCCGGTGAACTCGTATCGCAGAAAAAGTGAATGTAAAGTCTGACGGTTTTTTGATCTGAGTTTTCGAACCAAAATTTTATCGGACACGAAAACCCTAATACAGTAGTTGTTCAACCGACTTCTGGAATTTATTTTTAAAAACAGATTTCACCGTTAGTCTTAGAATCGAAAATCCTTAACTTAGGTGTGCAAGGCCTTAATTAATAATTAAATTTTTATTTTAACGACGGAAGAAATATCCGGGGTATTACATCCTACCCCTCTAACAAGAAATTTCGTCCTGAAATTTGCATACCTTCTTCAAAAAGGTAAGGGTATTTCTCTTTTATCTTTTCTTCGAGTTCCCACGTGGCTTCTTCTTGCCCGTGGTGATTCCATCGCACTTTAACCAAAGGTATCGACTTATTTCTTAATTCTTGTTCTTTTCGATCCAAGATCGATAATGGTTTCTCTTCATAACTTAAGCCGGACTCAAGAAGAACGTCTTACTGGTTAAGTACGTGCTTAGGGTCAAAGACATACTTTCGTAATTGAGATATGTGAAACACGTGATGGACACTTCCTAGACTTGGCGGTAAGGCCAATCTATAAACAACAGGTCCTATTTTCTCCAAAATCTCATAAGGTCCTATAAACCTTGGTCGGAGTTTGCCCTTAACACCGAATCTAATGATTCCTTTAGACGGAGAAATCTTGAGGAAAACCTTATCCCCAATTTCAAAGCTAAGATTGGTTCGACGATTGTCGGCGTAAGACTTCTGTCGGGTGTTGGCCTCTTTCATTCTAACTCGAATCTGCTGGATGATCTTGATCATTTCACTGACCGCATCGGGTCCTAGGTTCTTTCTTTCACCTACTTTATCCCAATAAAGTGGTGACCTACATTTTCTTCCATACAATGCCTCGTAAGGTGCCATTCCTGTCGTTGCTTGATAACTATTGTTGTACGCGAATTCGACTAATGGCAAGATCTTTTCCCAATTCTCACTTCTATCTAATACTACCGTTCTTAACATATCAACGAGTATCTGAATCGTTCTCTCAGATTGTCCATCTGTCTGAGGGTGAAAAGTGGTACTAAAGTTAAGTTCGGTACCTAACCATTTTTGCATAGTGATCCAAAATCTCGAAGTAAATTTAGCATCTCTATCAGACGTTATTGACGTCGGTATTCCGTGTAGACGTACAATCTCACAGACATATAACTGTGCCAACTTCTCTGATGCCTAGGTAATGGGGATTGGTAAAAAGTGAGCTGATTTTGTGAGCCTATCGATAACTACCCAGATGGCAGTATTTCCTCTCTTAGTCTTGGGCAATCCTGTCACAAAATCCATGGCTATATCTTCCCACTTCCATGTTGGAATACTTAATGGTTGTAACAATCCGTATGGTCTTTGGTGTAGAGCTTTCACTTGTTGACAAGCCAAACATCTTTCTACAAACGTCTCGTTTCAAACCGTTCCACCAGAAATTCTTTCTCAAATCTTGATACATCTTCGTACTCCCTGGGTGTGCTGTATACGGCGTATTGTGAGCCTCACTCATGATATCATTCTTCAATTTGTCGTCTTCAGGGATACAAAGTCTGCCTTCGAATAAAATCGCATTATCTGGTGCTTCGGAAAAACCATCTGGTTTATCCGTTCTTATCCTTAGTCGAAGCTTCTCAATCGACTCGTCCTTTCTCTGTGCACTTATGATTCTTTCTCGTAAGTCTGGTGTAGCTACGAGTGCTACTATGTGGTTTGTTATCGTTTCAGGTGCATCGAGCACTTCTAAGTCCATTTTCTCAAATTCTCGTACAAGAGCTTCTTCCTCAACAAAGAGACATCCTAACTTGGTTGGAGTCTTGCGACTCAGCGCGTCAGCTACAACGTTTGCTTTTCCTGGATGATAGTTGATTCCGCAATCATAATCCTTGACTAATTCAAGCCATCATCTTTGCCTCATGTTCAATTCCTTTTGCTCAAAGAAGTACTTTAAACTCATGTGGTCCGTAAAAATCTCAACCCTAACACCATAGAGATGGTGTCTCCAAATTTTCAACGCATGCACAATGGCTTCTAGTTCTAAGTTGTGGGTTGGGTACTCAACTTCATGAGGTCGAAGTTGTCGTGAAGCATAAGCTATCACCTTTCCGTCTTGCATCAATACACACCCTAATCCGTTCTTTGAAGCATCTGTATAGACCATGTATTCCTTATTCACTTCTGGCAGAGCTAACATGGGTGTTGTGGTTAACTTTTCCTTGAGTGTCTGGAAACTCTTCTCGCATTCGTCCGTCCATTTATACTTGTTTTCCTTCCTTAATAGTTGCATCATAGGTCTAGTGATTGTAGAAAATCCCTCAATGAATCTTCTATAATAGCCAGCTAAACCTAAGAAACTCCTAATTTCGTTCGGACTTGTTGGCAATTTCCAATCGCGTATTACCTCTAACTTGGCATGATCTACTTTGATGCCTTCTGTTGATACGATGTGTCCAAGAAACATCACTTCCTTCAGCCAAAACTCGCACTTACTGAATTTGGCGTAAAGTTTCTCAGTTCTAAGCGTTTTTAATACTATTCTTAAGTGTTCCTCGTGCTCCTTCTCATTCTTGGAGTAAATGAGAATGTCGTCGATGAATACTAAGACGAATTTGTCTAAGTACGGGTGAAAAATTCGATTCATGAGATCCATGAATACTGCGGAAGCATTAGTCAAACCAAATGGCATAACTAGGAATTCGTAATGACCATATCTGGTTCGGAATGCAGTCTTAGGTATATCTTCGGGTTTGATTTTCAATTGGTGATACCGAGATCTTAAATCTGTTTTTGAAAAGACACTTGCGCCTTTAAGCTCATCAAAGAGGTCTTCTATCCTTGGCAAAGGATACTTATATTTAAGGGTGATCTTATTTAGCTCTCGATAGTCTATGCACATTCTCATAGAACCATCCTTCTTTCTTACGAACAAAACAGGTGCTCCTCAAGGTGAAACACTCGGTCTAATGAAACCAAGGTCTAGCAACTCTTGCAATTGGATCTTAAGCTCTTCTAACTCTTTTGGTGCCATCCTTTATGGGGCTTTTGATTTGGGGGCCGATCCTGGTTCTAAGTCAATTGAAAAATCTATGTGACGGTCGGGTGGTAAACCAGGTAATATTTCTGGAAAGACGTCTTCATATTCATTAACAACTTTCACATTTGAATGGTCTTCTCAGCTCTTGGTTCTTGAACTAGGTATACGAGATAAGCTGTGCAATTCTCCTTCTTCATCAACTTCTTGGCTTGTAGGGCGGATATTATCGGTATCCTCCTGCCCATTGCAATACCATGAAATTCTGTCGGCTCTTTTCCCGGTGGCTGGAAAGAGATTTTCCTTTCGTTGAAGAGAATCGTGGCATAATTCTCAGACAACCAGTCCATTCCTAAGATTATATCTACATCCCACATTATCATAACGTTTAAATTGTTCGCCTTAACTTTAAGAGTTCCAATTTCTAATTCTAGGTTAGAGCAAACATGCGTGGAAGTAGTGATCTCTTCTGAAGGTGTAGCTACTCTCATAGCGTGTTCAGCTCGTACAGGTCAGATATCTAAATTATCCTCACACGAACCAGCAATAAAAGAATGCTATGTGCCAGTATCAAACAGTATCTTAATAGGGGCATTATGAAGTTTACCCATACCTGCTAGGTTTCCCTTGCCTTTATTCTGCGCATTCTGTTTGATCGCACATGCCCTTGCATTCTGTTGTTGTTGAGCGTGCTGCTGGAACTGCTGCTGGGTCATCTGCTGCTGCGGCTGTGCTTGAATCGCCCTCAAAGGCTGGGGCTGTCCATACTGATTGTGTCCTGCCGCTTGCGACGGTTTCGAGAAATCCCTCTTGATGTGCCCCTTCTGCCCACAGTTGAAGCAACTTCCCGAGTTTGCTTGACAGATCCCGAAGTGTGCCCTATTACACTTGGGACAGGCAAGAACGACAGCTCTCCCTTGGTTGTTTCCTCCTTGGTTATTCCTTTGTTGCCCTTGTGGCTGACCTTGCTGATTATTTCCTTTCCATGTTCCCGTTTGATTATTTCCTTGTAAGTACAGTCCCGACTGACCGCTTCCCTGCCATGGCTTCTTCCCATAATTGTTATTCGGGTTAGGCTGCTGATAGCCTTATTGGTTTCCATTCCTCTGATTTCCTTGATTATTGGAGTGCTGATAGTAGCCACTATTGTTTCCTCCATCCCATTTCCTTTTTCCCTGGTAGTTATTATTGTTGTTGTTGTAATAACCTCGATTCTGGGTTGGGGCTGGTGCGGGTGTTATTGCTTTCCTTTCATCAGGAACTACGGCCTCCATCTCTAGGCCTCGCTCTAAAACCTCGGTGTAGCTCAGTCATCCATGACTAGCTAGCGCTATTCCAAACTCATGCTTAAGTCCCCCACGGAACTTCTTTGCTATCTTTTCTTCGATATCTACCTGAGCAGGTGTATACCTTGACAATTCACAGAACTTGGCATCGTACTCGGTTACTCTCATCTTTCATTATTTTAAATTATAGAACTCAGCCTCCTTCTGATCTCTATAGGTCTTGGGTACGTACTTATCGTACAATGCTTCCTTAAATTCTTCTCAAGTGAAACGAGCCAGGTGCTCCACAGGTATAACCTTCTGCCTAGCTTCCCACCAGTAGTCAGCTGGTCCGGAAAGCTGGAATGCTACGCATAACAGACGCTCCTCATCAGTACATTTGAGGAGTTTGAAAATTCTCTCAATAGTTCGTACCCAGAGCTCAGCATCGCTCGGGTTACCAGATCCATGGAACATAGGTGGGTTACATTTGAAGAATAAGTCCTCAATATCACGACGGGGTGGTGGTGGAGGTGGTGATGGTGATGGTGGTGGAGGGGTATCTTGTCTTTCTTGTTCCTCCTCTCTATCATTTTGTGTTGGACGTCTACCACGTCCCCTGGGCCTACCAGGTCTTCCTCTGTTGTTAACTACTCTTGGCGGCATTCTTGAACTATAGGAAACGAGAATTCTCATTAGCATTTTAATTTTTTTTTCTGCTTTCGTTTACTTACTAAACTTTTTCCAATTTAAAGAAGTTCATGGAATAGATAATAACTTTGATACTAGATCTTTAAACTTTTAACTTCCCAAGTTAAACCAGAATATTCATCTAAACTTTTTCTTCTATTCGCGTTTAGAAGAAACTTTCATGAGATTAAAGCCCATTTACGGGTCATAATATATATATAAACGTCAAAAAAAATATTGATTCTGCCTCTAACGAGGATTCATACAAAAAGTTAGACTACGACTAGTCTAAACTAGGCTAACTGCCTATCTATGTACCGGGTGCACTAACAAGTTGCATCTCCGTATTTACTGGAAGTACTAGAACGGAAACGATCCCAAAAACTTCGTATCCGCATAGAGTACTACAAAAAGAAGTCTACTGATCCGACTATATACAAGACAAAAAAAACTTCTACTACTACTATGCGTCTAAGACGCTCTGCTCAACAAGCTGCGGTCGAGTCACTACTGCCCTCTACGGCCTGAAACTCCTCGGGGTCCTCCTCTGGGTCCTTCTCCGGATCCTCCTCAGACTCTGAACCAAAGACGAGCTGAAGTGCCTCGTCAACCCTCAAGGTGGTGCCGTCTAATAGTATAAGTGGTGGTGGTGAAGGCACGTCTGAAACTGTCCTCTCAGAGTCGTCCAAACTGGGCTCTACTGTACGCTTCTTCAGGGGAAGAAGGTACTCAGGAGGTGAACTAGACACGTACACCTCTGCAGAACGGGCCCTAGATGGTCGCGCCTCGAACTGTCCCCGGACCCTCGTCCACTTAGCAGAAATCTCCTCAAGTGGTGTAAGAGGAGATGGTAACTCTAGCAACGCAACAAGCTCTGCATCTCTCTCTAAGTACTCGTCTCCAATAACTAACCCCTCACTAGGTGCAAGCACTAGCGGCAACTCTAACAGTGCGGCCATCTCCGGATCTATGGCAAAGGGCTCAGGCTCGAAATCTGGCACAAACTCTGTCGGAACGTGGAGGTAGGGAAGGTGCTCCTGAACCGGAACAGTCCACATGACCCGACTCTCAAAGAATTGCCTATGAATGGCTAGAGCGAATCCAGAAAAGTTGCCGATCGGCTCGGGGTCGTCACCTATCAGTGCAATGTGGAACCAAGCAATGTCATGTGCCCAATTGTGCCACTCGTCGGGCAGCCGTACAGTCAGATCAGCTATTGCCTGACGCTCAGAAACAAAGTGATGGGTTGCGTAGAAACGTGCAGCGAAGTCACTGACCAACTACCCTATATCATGGTTCGGGTCCACATCATAGTCGTAGTAATCGTCTAAGATCTCGTCCACCATAGTACGCTGTCTCAAGGGTTGGCTCTTCCGAGCCGTGACACGTGTAGCAGACATCCTACAAAGATTTTAAGAGAACACAGATCAGTAACTGGTAGGATAATTAACATATCTTAAGGAATTCTTAAATTACAATTAGAATATTCCATTATTCAAATTGTAATACTTAACCACTTAATCACCACTTATCTTAATCATCTAGCAATTCAAGAAATTGCACTCAAACAATATACGTAAACAAACCATTTCCACGATTTCTTTCCATTTCTTTTAACTTATTAACTTATTTATTCTTTATTTTCTTTATTTATTTCCTTAAAAGGAAACTCTTACGGCTTTCATTTATAAAAACAAGTAGACTCCAACGAGTCTGTTGTTCATGTCACTTTACGCACGTGACATTCGTTTAATTACTTTGATTCACTTTATTTTGTCCTTTCCGATCCCATCATTTTTTTTAATATTTTGGAACCAATGCTTCTTAGAACGTCTATGTTCTCAAAGAATCAGGAACGCCTTAGAATTAGTCTAGATTCTCATGCCAACAACACATCTTAATCAAAGAAATTATATCTCACATAATTTCACATACTTTCACAAAGTATAGTACTCATATTTTCACATAATTCACATAATATTACAAAGTATAACTCTTATACTTTAACTCTTATACTTTAATCACATCATACTTGGCATACTTTATTCAAAACATACTTGCATACTTAAACAAAAATTTCTTCTTAAAAGAAATCACACTTCTGGAACTCTTTCCTTAATTTCCTTCTTTGGTTGAGTCGACGTAGCGGGAGGTTGAGTTATCGTCTACACTCTTAAACTTAGTGTTACGACCTAACTTTTACTTGAAAGAAGACTTAGGTGTAGAGTATATACAAATACTCCACCTTACAATTGAAATGAACTTGTATGTAGAGCAGAAACGACTGCTCTGATACCACTCTGTCACAATCCTAAATCCCGAGGGACGGCAAAGCCGGAGTGCAACTAGGGGTTGGATTAAAGAAGCGGGGAAGAAGGGGGAATAAGATAAATAAACACAATAATTAAACGATAACTGATATCTATGAATAAATTTTATTGAAAGAAAGGAAGTCGACCTTGAAGGATCGCTCGACAAGTTGATCAAAAAGGAACTAAGTTCATTGTACGGGACTTAGACATAAAGATAGATTTACATTAACTCAAAAAGATTGGCAGCGGAAAGCGTAAAGCTTGACACAAGTTCTTCATCCTAACTACAATTCTTTACTCAACCTCCGCCGCTCCCATCACTCAACCTGCACATTTATAAAATATATGCAGGGCTAAGTATAAACATACTTAGTTGGCACATTGCCGAAAACATATCAAAAGTATAGATTAAATCAGGCATCTCGATAAATAGCACATTAGGATTAAATCATACAAAACATAACAATTACTACATCAAATCCTCACTTCTTTCTCTCTTACACTTTGGTTTCTATTTTTAGAAAAATAACAATTAATTCATATGATCATCTATCAATGCATAGAGCAATAATCCACCAATCAATCATCAAAAAATCGAACTAACATAAAACCCCTAATTTCCCTAATATTTTCGGTAATTAGCAAATAGTTAGGAGGGTGATTTTCACATGATTTCTATCCATGAAATCCATTCCTAAGCATCTCACAACATGTATTAACCATAGAACATCATGTTTCTTCTTCTCCAAATTTTCGAAAAAAACAAAGTTGAAGGAAAAGAATTTTTGTTCAGTTGGAATGGAAGCTTAGATCATTACCTTAACGATTATGGACTCGAAACTAAAATCGATCGGCAAATGGATGACTTGTGGAGCTTTGAAAGCTTGAAAAACTCAACAATGGAGGATTGAGAGAGATGAGAGAAAAGAGAGAGGGAGATGGCGGTAAGGGGAGAGAAAGAGAGAGATGATGAGGTGTTATGTTCTAGCCTAAGGTGTAAAGTAGAAGAACAAAATAGAAGGATGACTCACACACACACATAGGCGGTTGGGAGGGGATATTTATTCAAAAATATCATGTTTTACGGGTCTACTATGACGTTATAAAATCGAGAAATTAAAACCCTAGATGGTTACGTTTTTGACGAAATCTAATTCAACTGTTAGATTGGAAATAAATCACTTACTTGGAAAGCATATTTCAATTTCCGAAATCCGATGTAAAGTCGGGACAAGACAGTCCAAAATTCGCCCGGAAAAATAATAAAAATTGTCTTTCTCCAGTGAACTCGTATCGCAGAAAAAGTGAATGTAAAGTCTGACGGTTTTTCGATCTGAGTTTTCGAACGAAAATTTTATCGGACGCGAAAACCCTAATACAGTAGTCGTTCAACCGACTTCTGGAATTTATTTTTAAAAACGGATTTCACCGTTAGTCTTAGAATCGAAAATCCTTAACTTAGGCGTGCAAGGCCTTAATTAATAATTAAATTTTATTTTAACGACGGAAGAAATATCCGGGGTATTACATTAGTAGTAATGCCAAATTTGAGATCTCGTATCGTAGAAGGTCAAAGAAAAGACGAAGATTTGGAAAAGTTGAGGTTGAAGGTTAGAAAAGAAGGAGTCAAAGATTTCTCAGAGTCGAGAGAAAATGCTTTGTTGTATCGAGGAAGGATGTGTGTGCCCAATGACGAGAAGTTAAGAAATGAGATAATGAGTGAAGCTCATGAGACCCCGTATACAGCCCATCCCAGCAGTACGAAGATGTACCAAGACTTGAAGCTACAGTTTTGGTGGGAAGGATTGAAAAAGGACGTGGCCATTGAAAGATGTTTAGCCTGCCAACAAATGAAGTCTCTACACCAAAGACCGTATGGACCCTTGCAGTCGCTACCAGTCCCAGAATGGAAGTGGGATGATATCATGATGGATTTCGTAACGGGTCTGCCAAGGTCAAGAAAAGGAAATACAGTGGTGTGGGTAATAGTGAATAGATTGATGAAGTCCGCTCATTTCATACCTATTCCACACACCTATGGATCGGATAAGTTGGCACAAATTTATGTTAAAGAGATCGTAAGACTGCATGGAGTGCCGAGTACGATTACCTCCGACCGAGATCCGAAGTTCACAGCCCGTTTTTGCGAAAGTTTCCTGTAATACCCCGAACTTCTATAACATTAGTGAGCGTATTAATTAACCGAGTAAGTTTAAATGACGAGATTTGAGGAATAAAAATTTTCTAAATAAATAGAAATGAGTAAAACGACTGGAATGCCTTATGTGTTTTTACGTGAGATTATCTGTTCTATTTCTTGAAATGATAATGTGTCACGCCCCGACTCTCGGGGTGCGACTTACGAACAACAACAAACCTAAACAACTAACAACTAACTCAAATAAAGGGAACATGCTTGGGGAAAACAAAGGCGGAATATAAGGCAATCGAATTTGGTTTTCAAAAGCATAAAGAATAATAACCGAGCATCTTAACTTCACTTTGAACGGGAATTCAAACAAGTAAATCATGCTCATGGGAAGGGAATTCCAACAAAAAGAGGAATCATACGAATATATACATCAAGGTCAGGGTTCATGTTCAACAACAACCAAGTTACGAGCCCATCGCTCGGGATTACAAGATAAAGGGGTTACGAATTCAACAAGCATTCAAAGTCTTCGAGCACAACGCTCGGAATAAAAAACATGAATATTAGAGTACTGACATCAACAGACATTAAATAAAAAAGATTGCAGCGGAAATTAGCATCAACTCCTAACACTTGCACGTATGAAGACGTACAAATGCCAGTCCGAAATTCTACCAAACTTAACCAACAAAACCAAACCACACCACCAAGTATCCACGCCATCGCCATCCAGTCAACCTGCATGTTTAGAAACACACGCAGGGCTGAGTACTTCGTACTCAGTGAACACAAGCCAAAACATTTGAATAAAGATGCTTCTTAAAGCTATATCAATTGAACTTGCCTTGCCAAACATCACAAGTATATAAGCAGTTTTGAAAACGGTTTTACTTGTGCATGCCAAAACATTTTTATTTAAAACGGACTGCGCAGTCAAATAACATAATATAATAGCATGTATCATCTATCACAAATAACTTCATGTGCCGAGAAGTAGGCCTCCTTCTCAAACACTGTGACCGGCCTAACCGAAGCAAGGCTCAAAGTCACCTCAACATATACCACACGTGGGTTCCTGCTTTCACAGGATAATCACATCTTCATAGATGATAACACATACTAACTTCAATAAAATGGCAAGTCAATCACATTTGAAAAACATATCATAATATTCAAATAGCATACTAATTTTCATCGATAGTTTTGGTTCAGAAAAGCCCACCTAACTTCCGAAGAACTAGCTAGGTGGTCTAGGGCTATTTCTCCTCGCTTAACGATCCGTCCGGCTCGATCCTTCATAGGTCGACATCGATAGATAAGATATATGAAAGACGGACTGAAAGGCGTTGGACTTTAACTGACGGACTTCTATTTGAGTCGTCGCTCTCTTCGTTCTAACTTTTCTAAAAGATCTCACGTTCTCGTCTTTATTTCATTAATTCTATTCGAAAAGGTTAACTCTACTACTTAACATCGTATACTTTTCTCGTTCTAATTAATAACTTTATTGATGCAAATTATTACTCGAGCTTTCTTTCAAAGACTTTAGTTCATTCTCATTTTAACAAACAATCATTTATCATACAAATTCAATCATATTTCACATTATAATATTATCATGCATTTAAACACATATTCACACATACAATGAAATCTTATAGAACAAACATACTTCAAGACACATTAACATGCATTCCATTTTGACCTTAAAATCTAACTCGATTATGCAATTCTTTTTATGAAGGCTTAAACTATTAATTCTATCTTTCTTATCTATATAGACAACGCTTCATTCTACATCCACTATCTTATAAGGTATTTTATAACTCTTATTTATTTAACAATAATTCTCTTAGCTCTTAATAAACTCTTATGTAATTATAAATTCTTGTTCAATTCTAACTTGATTCTCATTTCTTAACTTGAACATTATTATTCCTTTAATTATTACCTCGATTTATCTTTTCTTCGCTTGGTTGGAACGACGTTCCTAAATTAATTATTTAATTAATCTTCTTTCAACTTAATATTCGACATCTTATTTTATTCTCATTTTCTCGATCAACTTATACTCTATCTTAACTCGTCTAGCATCTTTTCTTTATTCAAATTAACTTCCTTTTTACTTCTTAACGATTAATTCTTCTTAACTCGGTTTTCTCTATTTTGTTTACTTCTTTAATAATTTCTTCTTTATTTGTTTTAAACCTTGAAGATATTTCTTACTTAATGATTTCTTTATCTTTTGATAAACATTTTTATGAATTTCTTCACTTTATTATAAAAGATCTTTTTATTGTATTTTTAGTAAAATTTCAAGTCTTTAAAATTTTAATACAAGGTATTTAATTAATAAATCTTTTATACATCTTTCACCTTTTATTTAATTAAAAGCTTTTCAATTTTTAAGTCTTTTATCAAAACTTCTATCTTTATTCCATATTCAAACTATCATTCATACATACATTGAAATACTTAAACATTTAATTATTTTTATTATTTCTACACTTAATTTCTTTCAAAAATTTAACATGCAATCTCATTTTCTTCACTTAAACACATGTATGATTATACTAACATAACATACAATCATCTCATTGATCAAAACATCACTCAATACATCAACAAAATCAACAAAATAATTTCTCCATTTTCTTCAAAAACACACGGCACTTATGCCTATTTCTATGCAATTTGTTTCTCAATTTTTCATGCATATAATCTCATTACTAACATGATAAAAATAACAATTAAAGCATCAAAATAACAATAACTCAAAAATTCATATTTTTCCTTATTTTCTTCTAATTTTCGGCATTTATTAAATTTTTAGGGTTTTAGTTTCTTTTTCTTCTTTTAATTCATCGATTAACATCTAGTGCTCGATTCTCCTAACGAATTCTTCTCACTCGATTAGCACATGCATATCCTAAGTTTGCCTAAACATAAATTAAATAACATGCATGCATAGATCTTTCCTTTAGGACTTATAGACATACATTTTTACAACTAATCAAATGAAATCATACTTAAATAAATGGAAACTCTTCTCTTGGCTCTTGGGATTGAAATGGATGGAAATGGTAGCTTCAAAGCTTGGATCTTGAAAAGAAGAAGGATGTCTTCTTGAATCCTCAAAGAAAAAGAAAGAATATAGGATTAATCATCCATAGGTTTTAGGAATCAAAATAAAGAAAAGTATTGGAAAATTCTTGAATTCAACTTCAAGAACTTGGAAATTTGTACCTTTCTTTGAAAATATGGATGGAATGGATGGAGGATGGTGTTCTTTACTTCATTTCCATGGATGATAAGCTTGAATCCATGGTTGCATGTGAAGAAAAATCAAAGTGTGTGTGTAGAGAGGGAGTGCCAAGAGTAGAGAGAGTTTGAGAGGGTTTGAGAGAGTTTTTCTTTTGTTTTGTGAGAGAGAGTTTTCGATGGAGAGAGAGAGATGGAATGTTATGAATGAGTTGCTGCATTCCTCTCTTGTCTTAGATAAACAAAATTGAAATCCAATAAAGAGAAAAAGTATACTTTGTTGGAAATTGTAAAGAACAAGACTTGATAGGTGATTTGAAGTTAACTTGTAAGCATACTTCAAGCAAACCATGTACAAGACACCACTATGTCTTGTTGGTCTTGGAAATTGAGAGATGATGGGAGAGGGGTTGTGAGGTGGCGAGAGAGGGAGAGAGGTGGATGACACGTGTCGTCGTCGTGTCATCACGGTATTAATTATCCGGTCGTAAAGGTTTTCCGGGTAAAACGATTCGTATTAATTCCGTTTTGTTCTATTAACGGGTCTAACCTCTTCTCGTTTCACTTTTGACACTAACTCGTCCCATGCCTATTTCACGTCTCAAATTAAAAGATTAAAGGCTTTGATCATTTTAGTCCTTTAATTCTTAAAAGAATTTAATCGGCTTATTAATTCGTTTATTAATCCTTTTCAAGACTAATGCCTCATTTCTCTTCTCAATTCTCGGATAAGTTCTTATCCTATCTCAGTGATCTTAAAAGAAATTCTAAGTTCGAAGGTTCTAATTTTAATTCTATTCTAGGTTCATCGGCGTAAACATATTTCTCGGCGATTAACGTTATGTTATCTTAACTAAACAAACTTCTCGGGATTTTTCCGGAATTTAATCTCATACTCATTTTCATATAAACGACTCAACAAACATATCACATCATCATCATCTCAGATAATTAGAACAGATAAATTCACACAAGATTCACAAAGCAATGTAAACGTTTTATTCAAAACTCATCGATTAGAAAAGAAAAATTTTACTCCTAAATTCTCATCTTTGGGCTTACTCAGTTAATTAGACGCTCTCTTAAAGGGATAAAAACTCGGGGTATCACATAATGTGATATATATATATATATATATTGAGTTTGCTTATATGAGAATGAGTACGAGTATGATTTTCAGAAAAACTCCGAAGATTTTTGATTGGAAGTGAATAATGTTAATAACTGAGAAATTGCTATGCGCCGAAGAACTTAGAATAGATTTGAATTAAAATCTTTGAACCTAGAATTAATTCTAAGATCATTGAGATAAGATAGAAGCTTATCCGAGATAAGTTGAGAGAGTTATAAGAATCGAATTATTAAAGGAATAATAAGCCGACTAATTTCTTGTAAGACCTAAAAATTAGATAATCGGATGTAATACCCCGGAAATTCCTTACGATTTCAAAATTTTAAAGTTAATCAAATAAATGGCTTTGCACGCCTAAGTTTACGATTTTTGAATTCTAAAGCTAACGGTCGAATCCGTTATTGAAAATAAATTACAGAAGTCAGCTAGACGACTACTGTATTTAGGGTTAGCATGTACGAAGAGTTTTTAGTTCGTGAACTCAAAACGGAAAATCGTCTAATTTTTACGTTTACAAAATCGCGATACGAACACGCCCAAAAAAGTTCGTTTTTATGTTTTTCCGGACGAAACTCGGACTTGTCGTCCCGAGTTTTTATCAAAATAAATTTTGTAAATTTATTTTCCAATTAAGTTCATACGTTATATTTTTTTTTAAGACAAATCGAATCGCGACGATTTTTGTACCGAACAACATTTTTCGTCGTTCGTTTTTCCGTAACGTCGGATCGTGCCAGAAAAACCGTAACCCTCTTAAAATCTGCATGGGCAACCGACACATCATCTATTTAGTGGCAACATGCATGTAATCTATGTCTAATTGTATGACACCTAAATCTACTTTACACAATTTCAACAATTTCATCATTTCAACACTTGAACAAACCATTTCTCCATCTCTCTCTCACAACTCTCGGCTGCACCACTCTATCTTCTTCATCTTCTTCACCTTCATTCCTTCCATCCTCCATTGAAGTCTTCTCCAAGAACAAGAAGAACTCACACAAGTCATCAATCCATCCATTCAACCTCTTAAGTTCTTCATTAAATCTTAAGGTATTTCCATCCTCTTCAATTCTATCCAATTAGTTTTCTTTTCTTCTCTTTTCCTTCTTGTTCGAAATTTTAAGGTTTTGAAATAGATATTTTGATCTTGGAATAATGAAATTGGATGTGTTAGATATGATAATTAGGGATTAAAATTGATCAAAACCAAGAACCCTAAAACCTATGTAAATGCAGAAATTTTTGGGAAAATGGTAGGATTTTTAATTTTCTTCTTTTGATGATTGATTCATGCTTAGTAGATGTTTAATTGATGATTAAAATGAAAAGGAATCAAAAGCCCTATGTGTTTGTGAATTTCCAATTAGAATTTGAGTTGAATTTAGGGGTTTTTATGCATGTTAATTGATAATGGAATTGCAATTGATTAATGATTGTTATAATAGGTTGATTAGTGAATGAATGTTGCTAATTGGGGAAGAAAATAATCCCCTTAACATCTTTATAAAACCAGAAATTTATAGGATAATTAGGAGTTTTCATGTATTGATGTTAAGTGATGAATTGTTAATGGAATATAGTTGCAAATCATGTTAGTTGATTAATAGAATTTAAATGAGAATTTTCTAAAATGTTTAATGAAACATAAGAGATGAAAATCACCCTATAAACTGAGTTATAATGATGTTAAGATGTGTTTGCATGCATGAAAATTATTCACGTTAGACGTAGTTTAACGTCGTAAAATATGAACAAAAACCGACAACTTTTGAAAATCGTATAAGAGATGAACATGTAGTTGTAACTAATAATCGAGAAGTCGGATGAGAATTCTAATATGATATTATTGTTTATAATGGAATTTAGAACAACTTTTTAGTTGACGTCATAAGCTTTCGAGTTGATATAATATGGGCTATGGTTATAATCGAGAACTAGAACGCGTTTTGAATTCTTTGTTGGTTTAGTACTTGTTAGTTGAAATCCGACGTATAGAACGTCGTGCTTTTGAGCGAGTTTTGAGAAGGAGTTTGTCACGTACGGAGATACGTGATGACTGCCTTGAAAGTCCAGTTTCTAAAAAAATGAATACGAGAGCTTAGAACGAACCTAAAACGTTATACGTTGAACCTACCAAGCAATTAGGGTTTACACGGCAGTTTTGCGACCCTTGCCGAAAACTGTAATAACTTCCAGCTCGTTTATCGGATTTGTGATCCGTAAATTGGAGCGCGAACTAGACTTCCTAAGCTTTCTAATGGTATAGGGCTCACCCCCTGTTTCTAAGTCCTCTGTTCTGGACATCCTCCAGAGTTACTGGACTGTGCAGTGAAAATTTCAGTTTCTTGTTTTCTAAGTTGTTTAGTTCACAACTTAGTTTCTTTCGATTGTTTAAGCCGTTTTATCTAACGAACATCTCCCTACTGATCCTAGAGTCAAGTACAGGACCTTGAGTGATGAAAACCAGTCGAGATCTAATATCTTATCCTTTCATTAAAGAAGTAATAAACGAGAAATTTCATAAGTCGTTCAAAGAACTAAAATGTAAATCGCCTAAGTTGATTATTTTCAACTTAGTTTCTTTTAATCTTTAAAAAATCGTATTAAAACATCGACTACCTTCTCTACTGACCTGAGATTCGAGTATGAGATCTTCCGAGTTCTAAACGAGATTGGTACAAGTCTCGTTTCCCGTTTAAGTAAAACAAATCTAGTAAGCGTGCAAATGCCTAAAGAATGAAACAACTAAAACCTTGCTTCGATTCTCTTTTGATCGATTATCTTTACGACCCATTTTTAAGTATGTTTATTTTACGATGAAGGAGGAAGCCAACTGTAAAGAAAGGACAGAAGATCCGAAGTTGGAAGCTTTTGCTTATAAGTTCTGTATTTACAAGGTGGGCTTTTATCTATATCAAATAAAATGTGGGTTTTTCCACAACTCGAAAGTATTATTTATCGCTTTGATAATTGTGTTTTCAAAGTGATAATCCTTGCATAAACTGTTTCAACTATTTCTATGTGAGTTCTCTTGTACCTATCTGCGTAAACCTTCGGGTTTACCAGATTTCTAGTTAACCTTCGGGTTTTCCAGACTTCTTAAGTTAACCGCTAGGATTGTTAACTATCGATCGGCTCTGAGTTAGCTATTAAGCGCTTTCCAGAGTTAGTGCACTTTGTAACCTGTGGTGTATGTTGTATCCTGTTGAGGGGTAGCCAGCCACGGTGAATTAACTTTGGTCAAGATTGAACATAACATACTCTAAAAATGCTTGCGCAAGCTACTTTATACAAATCAGTCAGAAAAATGTTTAGTAGGCACGGGCCTTTTTAACAAAACCCCGATGCGCTACGATTATAAAATGCCAGATTATTTATACTTATGATTATGATTTCGGCATCGTGCCCACTAAGTACTTTTGTACTTAGCCCTGCATTGTTTTCTAAATGTGCAGGTTGAAGCGACGGTGAGCGGCGACGGTTGATCTTGAGTTAAAGTATAGGATGCATAGTTAGAACCCTTCCGCTGCCAAGCTCTGTATTTCTTTTTAAGATGTACCTTTGAACAATACTTTGTAGTCTAAGTCTGTAATATGAACTTAGTTTCTTTTTGTACTTTTGTCGAGTAATCCATAGGGATTTACTCTTTCTTATTTGTGATAAAGTTTTATTCATGGTTTAATGATGTCTTTTTCATGTATGTTTAGTCAGTTAGCCCCCTTCTTCCCCGCTTCTTTAATCCAACCCCAGTCGCACCCCGGCTTCTGCCGTCCCTCGGGATTTGGGGCTGTGACAGAGTGGTATCAGAGCAGTGCTTGTTTTCTGCTCTGCTTCTGAGTCAATCTTCTAGTATGAGTTAGTGTGAGTCATTCTTTCAAGTACGAGTCATTTCTTTTAAGTAATAACACAAAGTGGTATTCGTATACAAGTTTTTCTTCGAGAAATAGTACAGAGTATTTGTTTGTACTCTATATCGAGTCTTCTTTCAAGTCATGAGACATGGTATTTGTGTATACTTTGGATCAGAGTCGTCTTTCCAAGTATGAGATAAGAGTTAGACTATGATGCTAAGATTGAGAACGTAAAAGTCAACTCAACCGCCCGCTACGTCGACTCAACGAGGAAAAGTGAAAGAATTTTATAATGAGATTTCTTTCAAATAAGAAAATTTATGAGTAAATATTCAGTGAAATTTGAGAAAAAGAATGAGTTGTGTTTTAAAAATAAGAATTTTACAGAAGTATAATTTTTATTCTTACATGATTATGCGATAGTACAAGTACTATCTTATGTGAAAATATTTGCGCAATGATTTCCTTTTTATGAAAAATTATGCGAATACGAGAATATAGTCAGATTTTAAGGAATTTTCCCGGTTCAATGAGAACGTAGACTTGAAACCTAAGAATTTTCCGGTTCTTCGAGGACTTAGACGTTTTTAAGAAACGTTGTTTTGAAATGATTTCAAAAGGAGATCCCTAACGCGAGAAGGACTTCCTCTGATGAATGTCACGTGCGCTTAGTGACATGAATAAAGACTCGGCAAAGTCGATCTTTGTTTTACAACCCGATAAGAATTTCCTTTGAGGGAAATGAAATAAATAATGTTAAAATAAAGTAAATATGTACGAAAGGAATGAAAGAAACATATAGACGTGTGAGAAAAACGTGACTCCAAATTATCTGAGAAAAGGTTGAAACAAGAAGGTTAAATTGAAATAAACGGAAGAGCCGAATGTTACCTTAGTTGTAAGGGCATGAACAAAGTCCCTTGGAGATGGCTTTATTTTACTTACTAGGAGCCGTTCAAGTATTCGATTAGCTTAAATTTGTATCTTCCTCTAGAAGATTGAGAATTCCGAGCTAAAATTGAGAGTTTCCAAAGATTTCTTTTAAAGAAGTAGTTGTGTGTGCAATTCGAGAAATTGCTGCTCGATTTAGGAAAGTAAAATCTGTATGAAGTAATCAATAGAGCGAGACAGAAGTTCCATGTGATTGAGGGACTGTTATGTGGACTTGATCAACCCACATAATAAGAAACTCAGTAATATGGGTCTTATGCCCCACCAGCAAAACCTTTTTAGTGCGGTATAAGTGGTTTAAAGAGACGAATGCTACTTACGTATAAGTAACATGTAACGACGTCGCTCCTTTTCTTTTCGTTTCATTTTTGTAGTGTTCGCCTTGTTCGCACCTTGCGAAGAGATTTGTTTTACTATTAGGAGTCAAGCGCGAAGCTTGATTTTTAAAATTTCTAACGACCGCTCGATTTTAGCGTTGACAACTAGAACTTGTTCTAAAAAGTTATTCTTAGGATATATTCCATTTCCCCTTTGGGAATTTATATTTTTATACTTCGTCCTTGAACGAAGAATACGACACGTATAAGTATTATGATTAGTAAACGACAAGGTCTTTTGTAAATGAATGTTACTTTTGCATAAGTAACATGAACAAAGTATACGTGCCTTGTTTTAATAAATGAGAATCGATAAGAAATTTTTTTCCTAAAGAAAGAGATAAGGATTAATATGAAAAAAAAAAGGAATTAAGGTAAGAAATAAAAAAAAAATTAATAAATGAGGTAAGAATGGGAATAAAACCTTGAAATTTTATTTCTATATATTGTGAGTACGAGAGCAATTTTCTGTGAAATTGCTAGATGTCTAAGATAAGTTGTTAGATTAAGTGTGGTAATATTACAATTGAATAAGGAGTATTCATTTTGTAATTTAAGATTTTCTGTAAGATAAGGTATCATCTTACTGTTACTGATCCATGTTTCTTAAAGACTTTGTAGGATGACTTCCAGTAGTAACACGGCTTCAGAGAATCAGTCCCCGCCACAGCATACTTGGGCAGATCAGTTATTAGATAGGTATAGAGATTATGAGGCAAACCCGAGACACGATATAGGACAGAGGATTAGTTACTTCTTGTCAGTTTATTATCCAGTCCGGCATACTATTCCAGAGAGTCAGGCTATACTTGACTTGGTTAGTCGTCTATCAGAGGAATGGCGTGGTTGGGCACACGACACGGCGTGGTACTACCTTGAGATGTTTGACGACGATATAGAGCCGACAGGTGATTACAATGGATTCGCTTTAGAGGTACACAGGCGTTTCTTCGAGAGTAGACACATAGCATCATATCCAGTTCAGGCGCATCCTCCCTACACTCACTTTCCGGCAGATTCAGAGTCAGAGCATGATGAGATAGGTCCAGAGATGATCGCACAGTTGGAGATCCCTTCAATGATGGTACCTAGTGCGGACACAAGAGAGTTAGTTACAGAGACAGCAAATGGCCTAGGGTTACCCGCTCCTTTTCAGCATGAGCCTTCTATGAGAGTTCAGGGACCATTTCAGTCAGGACCAGAGTATTTAGACACAGACGCAGAGCTTGCCGCCCTATTATAGTTTCCATCATCTTACAGACCCCTTGATGAGATTTGCACGGAGTTGGCCAGGGTTCGGGCTGAGTTTCAAGCAGGACCGTCCAGGATCCATTCCAGAGAGAAGTACGAGTCCTGTTCACTTCCCGACCACCTGCTGCCTCTGAAGAAGCGGGCATCAGTGACCTGCTGGGACTACCCGGTTTCAGATTCAGAGATGACAGTTTCAGATGTGCCTGCACCACCATCACTTACACTTGCGGATGGCACTACTTTGAGGGTCGACGAGGCGCTCCAGTTTGCTTTCGGTTCAGAGTCAGACGATGAGGATCCGGAAGAGGACACTGATGAGGATTCGGATGAGAAAGATTAGGCTATAGTGGGCAGTAGTGACTTGACCGCAGTTTGTTAAGCAAGGCGTCAGAAACGCATAGTAGTATAGTAGCCTTTGTTGTACATAGTCGGATCAGTAACTAGATAGTTTTGTAGTACTCCATCGGATACGAAATTTTATGAATCGTTTCCGTTCTAGTACTTCCAGTAGTACGGTAATGCAATATGTTAGTACATTCTGTACACGTAGGCAATCAGCCTAGCTTAGACTCGTTGTAGTCTAATTAGTATAAGTAATTGTTGAAGGCAAAACTAACATAACCCTTTTTGAAGTATATATATATAATATACATAACCCATGAGAGGGTTTTAGTCACAAGAAGTTTCTTATGAATCGTATAACTAAACCAGAATATCAACCAAAACTTGTGTAACGAGAGTTTAATTTAACCTTGGAGGTTAAAAGTTGAAAGAAATAGAGTCAAAGTTAAAAAAATTTGTTATTCTCGTTTATGTGAAAGTATTAAGAGGGAAAAGAAAAAGGGTTAGTGAGAAAATGAAGATTTAAAAACAAGTGCTAATAAGAAAAATTTTGTATCTTACAGTTTTAAAAATGTCGCTGAGAGCTGTTAACGATCGACGAGGACCTGAAAATCTTAGAGGACCTGATAGAGGTCAAGAACAACGTGTAAGCGAGGAAAGGCAAAAACACCCAGCAACCTTTTCACTACCCCTATCTCCACAACGTCATAGCATTGAGGATTTATTCTTCGAAAGTAAACCACCATTTTTTGATGGATCTGGCAATCCAAGTGAGGCCGAACAATGGATACGTTCTATGGAGAGGATCTTTGAGCCGATTAGACTTAGTGATGAGGAACGTCTAGCATGCGCTGGGTATCAGCTAACCGGACCAGCTAAATATTGGTGGAAAACTAGACAGAGACTTATGCCGATAGAACAAGCGGCTCTAACCACCTGGAATGGTTTTAAGAAGGCATATTATGAAAAGTATGTAACCGATCAAGTCGAGACTGAGGAGGAAATAGCCAGGAAGCTTCAGGGAGAACTTAAGTATGAACTGGGAATAGCAGTAGCCAGACAGAGGGGATTGAGTTATGCCGAATTACTGGAACGAGTTCAAGAAATAGAAGCAGTAGTGCCTAGTAAGGAAAAGATAGTAATGTCCACACCGGCACCAAACCAGACCTCAACCCAAAATCTTTCCAAGGTTAACCATAAGGAAAAAAGGAAATGGGAATGAAGTAGTAGTGAGTGCTACCAGCGCCACAAGAGTCAAGGGAAACATAATAGGATTAGGCAAGGCTTCCACTAGCCAGGAAAAGGAAGTAACTATGGGAAGAAAGCAGGGCAAAAGAATAATCCACAGAGGAATGAACAAATCGGTTCGGGCAAGAGTAACAATCCACTAGGACAGCTGCAAGGGCAGCAAGGGAATGAAAATCTGGGAGGAAATCACGCAGTAAGGGTTAACACTCATGTTTGCCTCCGGTGCGATAAATCGCACTCAGGCGTGTGTCAGGTAGGCACTGACAACTGTTACAACTGTGGACATAAGGGACATATTAGGAGAAACTGCCCAGAATTACTGACAGCAAATGGAATTAACCAGTACGATCAGCTCCAAACTCAGAGAAATACTAGAGAAAAGATCCCTTCTCCAGTTTGTCCTAAGTGTGGTAAGAAACACCCCGGGATATGTCTAGCTAAATCTAGTGTTTGTTACAATTTTTTGCGTAAGGGGCACGTTAAGAAAAATTGCCCAGAACTAAGGCAAGTGGCTAAACAGAAACAGGGAATTTCTGCGTGTGCTGGACGTGATAAGGAGCCTGAGGGTGTATGTCTAGCGAACATGGATAGATGCTTTAACTGTGGAATGTTGGGGCATATGAGTAATGACTGCCCAATGCTGTTTCAAATGATAGTACCCTTTCAGCACGGCCAGCCTCAACCACTGATTATAGCTCAACTTCATTCACAGCCACAACTGCTACAACCACAACAGAATGCGGGAGCTTACATGATTAGGCAGGAAGGGCATAGTGAAGGACAGGAAGATTTGGCAGGTATTGGACGAACCTTATAAAATTACCCTGTCAAAATTGTTGACCCGGACTAGAACATTATACCAGTTTTCTAGTACCTATTGACCATACTAGAGCATTATATTCATTTGACTAGTACCCTCTAACACTATAGGACTAAGACTAGAACACTCTAATCTTGAAATAAGAACAACTACGCTTTAGGGAGTGTTGATGACCTCAGAGAGTTATTCCCTTAGTTTCATTGAGCAATCAATTGAGAAGTAATAAACTGTACTATATATATAAATTTAGAAATGGACTAGTTGTTTGAGAATTACCACGGTTCTCGACGACGAGAGAAAAATCTCTTTTAAAAAAAAACTCGAGTAGAGAGCCTACAGAATTATATGAAATATCTGGGTTACTACCAGATTGTCGTATAAGTTTCACGATCGACTTAGAACTATGAGCAGCTCCCAAATTAAAGGCCTTATGTAAAATGGTATCAAAGGAGTTAGAGGAGCTTAAGATCCAACTGCAAGAGTTGTTAGATGACAATTTTCTTTAGACAAACGTTTTCACTATGGAAAACATTTGTGATGTTTATCATCAAAGAAGGATGATTCTGTGAGATTGTATATAAGCTGTGAAAGGTTAAATAAAATAACCCTTAAAAAAAAATATTGTCACAGCCCCAAATCTCGAGGGACGGTAGATGCCGGGGTGCGACTGGGGTTGGATTAAAGAAGCGGGGAAGAAGGGGGCTAACTGACTAAACATACATGAAAAAGATATTATTAAACTATGAACAAGACTTTAACATAAATAAGAAAGAGTTAATCCCTAAGGATTACTCGACAAAAGTACAAAAAGAAACTAAATTCATAATTACAGACTTAGACTACTGAGTATTGTTCAAAAGTACATCAAAAGGAATTCAAAGTTTGGCAGCGGAAGGGGTTCTAACTAAGCAACCTATCCTTTACTCAACATCAACCGTCGCCGCTCACCGTCGCTTCAACCTGCACATTTAGAAAGCAATGCAGGGCTAAGTACAACATACTTAGTGGGCACGATGCTAAAATCATAATCATAAATATAGATAAATATGGCATTTTATAAACGTAGCACATCGGAGTTTTATTGAAAGAATTCGTGTCTACTAAACATTTTCTGACTTTTTCTCATAAATCACTTGGCCAAGTATTTTCAGGTATGCTATGTTCAATCTTTACCCAAACTAATTCACCGTGGCTGGCTACCCCTCAACAGGATACCACATACACCACAGGTTACAAAGTGCACTAACTCTGGAAAGCACTTAGCAGCTAACTCAGAGCCGATCGTTAGTTAATCTAAAATAGACTAACTCTAAATCTGGAAAACACGAATGTTGACTCAGATAGGTACAAGAGAACTCACATAAAAATATAAAACAGTTCATGCCATAATATCACTTTGAAAACACAGATATCAAAGCGATAAAGAAAGATTTTCCAAGCATTGCTCGTTTTATTTGTATATAAAAGCCCACCTTGTTTTACAGAACTTATAAGCAAAAGCTTCCAACTTCGGATCTTCCGTCCTTTCTCTACAGCTGGCTTCCTCCTTCATCGTAAAATAAACATATTTAAAAACGGTTCGTAAAAGATACTCGAAGAAAGAGAATCAAAGAAAGTTTTAGTTGTTTTATTCTTTAGGCAGTTGCACGCTTACTAATTTGTTTTACTTAAACGGGAAACGATACTCGTACCAAACTCATTTAGAACTCGGAAGATCTCATACTTGATTCTCAGGTCAGTTGAGAAGGTAGTCGGTGTCTTAATATGACTTTAAAGATTATAAGAAATTAAGTTGGAAAGAATCAACTTAGGCGATTTACGTATAGCTCATTTCACGACTTATGAATATTTTTCGTTTATTACTTCTTTAAAGAAAGGATAAGAGATACGATCTCGACTGGTTTTCATCATTAAAGGTCTTGTCCTTGACTCTAGGGTCAGATAGAAGGTATTCGTTAGATAAAACGGCTTAAACGTTTGAAAGAGACTAAGTCGTGAATTAAACAACTTAGAAAACAAGAAACTGAAATTTCACTGCACAGTCCAGTAACTCTGGAGGCTGTCCAGAACAGAGAATTTAGAAACAGGGGGTGATCCCTGTACCATTAGAAAGCTTAGGAAGTCTAGTTCGCGCTCCAATTTACGGATCACAAATCCGATAAACGAGCTGAAAGTTATTACAGTTTCCGGCGAGGGTCGCAAAACTGCCGTGAAACCCTAGATGCTTGGTAGGTTTGACGTATAACGTCTTAGGTTCGTTCTAAGCTCTCGTATTCAATTTTTTTAGAAACTGGACTCTCAAGGCAGTCATCACGTACCTCCGTACGTGACAAACTCCTTCTCAACTCGTTCAAAAGCTCGACGTTCTAACGTCGGATTTCAACTATCAATTACTAAACCAACAAAGAAAATCCAAACGCTTTCTAGTTCTCGATTACAACTATAACCCATATTATATCAACTCGGATGCTTATGATGTCAACTAGAAAAATGTTCTAAATTTCACTATAAACAATAATATCAAGTTAGAATTTTCATCCGACTTCCCGATTATTAGTTACAACTACATATTCGTCTCTTACGCGATTTTTCAACGTTGTCGGATTTTGTTCAAATTTTACGACGTTAATCTACGTCTAATATGAATCATTTTCATGCATGATAACATATCTTATCATCATTATAAATCAGTTTATATGGTGATTTTAGTCTCTTACATTCCATTAAACATTTTTAGAAAATTTCCAATTAACTTCTATAATCAACTAATATAATTTGCAAAAATATTCAACTAACAATTCATCATTTTAAACAATCATGTGGAAACCCCTAATTACTTATAAATTTCTGGTTTTATACATATGTTAAGGGGATGATTTTCTTCTCAAATTAATAACATTTATTTACTAAACATACTCTTATATCATCAATTAAACAATTGCAATTCTATTATCAATTAACATACAAAAATCCCCAAATTCAATTCAAAACCCTAATTGAATTTCATAACAACATAAGGCTTTCAATCCCTTTTCATTCCAATCACTAATTAAACACCTACTAAGCATGAATTCATGATCAAAAGAAGAAAAACAAAAATCTTACAATTTCCCCAAAAAAATCTGCATTCACACAATAATTAGGGTTCTTGGTTTTGATCATTTTTAATCCATAATTATCATATCTAACATATCTAATTTCATTGTTCTAAGATCATTTCATCCATTCCAATACCTTAAAAATTCGAACATGAAGGAAAGGAGAAGAAAAGAAAATCTAAATGGATAGAATTGTGGAGGATGAAAATACCTTAAGAATTAAAGAAGGATGTGTGGTGTTTGAATGGATGGATTGAGGACTTGTGTTCTTTCTCAAGCTCTTGAAGAAGGCTTCAATGGTGGATGAATGATGAAGAAGATGATGATTTAGAGTGTGTGTGTGTGCTGCTGCCGAGAGAGAGTGTGAGAGATGGAGAGAAAAATGTGTTTTGTCTAAGTTTGCAATGATGAAAGATTTGAACATGCATAAAGGTAGTTTAGGTGTCATTAGCTTAATAAGGTCAACACATGCATGTTAACACCTAAATAAGTGAGGTGGCGGCTGCATGCATGGGATTAGGAGGGTACGGGTTTTCCGGCGCGATCCGACGTTACGGGAAAACGAACGACGAAAAACGTGCTCGGTACAAAAATCGTCGCGATTCGATTTTGACCTTAAATTCTAACGTATGAACTCAATTAGAAAATAAATTTATAAAATTTATTTTGACAAAAAACTCGGGACGACAAGTCCGAGTTTCGTCCGGAAAAACGTAAAAACAAACTTTCTCGGCGTGTTCGTATTGCGATTTTGTAAACGTAAAATTAAACGGTTTTCCGTTCTTAGTTTACAAACTAAAAACTTTTCGTATGCGCTAACCCCTAATACGGTAGTCGTCTAGCCGACTTCTGTAAATTATTTTTAATAACGGATTCGACCGTTAGCTTTAGAATTAAGAAATTGTAACTTAGGCGTGCAAAGCATTTATTTAATTAACTTTAAATTTTAAGAACGTAAGGATTTTTACGGGGCATTACAAATATATATATTCTTTTATGAGAATATAAGACCCTGATAAGCTTAAAAAGAAAACAAATGCAATTGTGAGGATAGACTTAAGTCTAAGTATCTTTAGTTAAAGGATAAACTGGTGATATACCCAAAAATTTATCTTCCAAACCAGATAAAACCATTACAAATGCTTAGTTATGACGTTAGTTGGCTAGTGCTTCGAAATATTCATGAACCATATGAATAGAATTTTTCCATCTAGACTTAGAAAAGAATTCATTTTAGTATTTATCAATGACAATTTCAGTTACCCCAAGAATGAAGATGAACACGAAGAACACTTGTGAATAGTATTAGAACGCATAGAGTCGGGAGTTAGATGCCAAATTGGCAAGAGTAAGCTCGAATGGAGAAGTAATGTTTCTTGGATATACATTGTAGGCAGAAGATGTTAAGATACATTCTTGCTAAGGTAGAGATAGTACTCAAATGGAAAATCGCTTACCAGTCTGAATGAAATAAGAAGTTCCCAGGCTGGATAGTTAAAATAGAGATTTCCATTAAGGAATTCCCTATGATTACTAAGACTTATGGCGCAACTACATAGAAGGAAAAGAATAAATGTACAGACAATTGTGGAATAGGAACGCGGACGTTCTAGGGAAAGTTGATCATTACCCCAGGTTCAGCCCTCCCAGAAACGACAAGGAATACGAGGTAGATACCAATGCTAAAAAGAATAGGTTAAGATGGTATAAATGCAAAATGAGAAAGTGATAGCTTACGCTCCACGACACGTTAACCCCAAGAAATTGAGTACCCAACCTACGACTTAGAACTTGCAGCCGTAGAGCTTGCATTGAAAATTTGGACATATCATCTATATGGTGCAAGGAATGAGATCTTCACAGATCATAAGAATTTGGAGCGTGTATTCGAGAAAAGGAATTAACATAAGACAAAGGAGATAGCTCGAACTAGTAAGATATTACGTTTGTGAAAATAATTACCATCTAGGTAAAGTTAAGAGTAAAAATAGACACGCTGAATCGTAAGACTCCAACAAAGTTAGGTATCTCAACGTTGGAGAAGAAACGCTTATACGAGAAAGATTATAGGTATCAAGAGAAAGGACTAGTCAATGGATAAGCCTCGACTAAGGATAAGAACGATAATATTAGCCGAAGAGCGAATTGAAGAACACATAGCCAACAACCAAATTGTTATAACAATAACTATTAAGTTACGATAGGTATTACGACTTACGAGACCTTGTAGAAGGAAAAGATTTACATAGCTGCCTTATTGCTATAAGGTAGGTGAAAGCAAAAATTTAGGACCAAATGCAATCAATGAAATGATCGAGATCATTCGATAGATTCGAGTCAAAAGAAAACAAATTTTAAAGAAGACAAAAGTCTTAAGTATATACAATAATTCGAACATTAATAATCGAGAAGGAAAATAAAAGCTCCTTAAGTTTTCTCCGTTAATGAGAAACAGTAGTTTCATGTCAAGTTCAGACTTCGACAAAGATCTATAGAATTAGTAAGTAACTTGGGAAAGATAGTTCCAATACGAATAATTATGGCTTTATCGCCAAGTTTATGAAATACTTATTTTAAGTATATCTCATTTCGAAAAAGTAACGTATATTCATTTTTATACACGAAGTTCTATCAGCAAGACGTCGTTCTTGAAATCGACTAAAGTTATTAGGAAAGATCGAAAGCGATCTTGGATCGAAAAGCGCAAAAGTTAAAGAGCAAGTCTAGACGAATAATAATAGCATTATAAGATCATCACAGGCAAGAGAAAGTCATGTCGAGTAAGAAGTACTTCAAGCAGTTATAGAGGATAAGCAAATTTCGGGACGAAATTTTTCACAGGGGGGTAGGATGTAATACCCCGGAAATTCCTTACGATTTCAAAATTTTAAAGTTAATTAAATAAATGGCTTTGCATGCCTAAGTTTACGATTTTTGAATTCTAAAGCTAACGGTCGAATCCGTTATTGAAAATAAATTACAGAAGTCAGCTAGACGACTACTGTATTTAGGGTTAGCACGTACGAAGAGTTTTTAGTTCGTGAACTCAAAACGGAAAATCGTCTTATTTTTACGTTTACAAAATCGCGATACGAACACGCCCGAAAAAGTTCGTTTTTATGTTTTTCCGGACGAAACTCGGACTTGTCGTCCCGTGTTTTTGTCAAAATAAATTTTGTAAATTTATTTTCCAATTAAGTTCATACATTAGATTTTTTTTAAGACAAATGGAATCGCGACGATTTTTGTACCGAACAACGTTTTTCGTCGTTCGTTTTTCCGTAACGTCGGATCGCGCCGGAAAAACTGTAACCCTCTTAAAATCTGCATGGGCAGCCGACACATCATCTATTTAGTGGCAACATGCATGTAATCTATGTCTAATTGTATGACACCTAAATCTACTTTACACAATTTCAACAATTTCATCATTTCAACACTTGAACAAACCATTTCTCCATCTCTCTCTCACAACTCTCGACTGCACCACTCTATCTTCTTCATCTTCTTCACCTTCATTCCTTCCATCCTCCATTGAAGTCTTCTCCAAGAACAAGAAGAACTCACACAAGTCATCAATCCATCCATTCAACCTCTTAAGTTCTTCATTAAATCTTAAGGTATTTCCATCCTCTTCAATTCTATCTAATTAGTTTTCTTTTCTTTTCTTTTCCTTCTTGTTCGAAATTTTAAGGTTTTGGAATAGATATTTTGATCTTGGAATAATGAAATTGGATGTGTTAGATATTATAATTAGGGATTAAAATTTATCAAAACCAAGAACCCTAAAACCTATGTAAATGCAGAAATTTTTGGGAAAATGGTAGGATTTTTAATTTTCTTCTTTTGATGATTGATTCATGCTTAGTAGATGTTTAATTGATGATTAAAATGAAAAGGAATCAAAAGCCCTATGTGTTTGTGAATTTCCAATTAGAATTTGAGTTGAATTTAGGGGTTTTTATGCATGTTAATTGATAATGGAATTGCAATTGATTAATGATTGTTATAATAGGTTGATTAGTGAATGAATGTTGCTAATTGGGGAAGAAAATCATCCCCTTAAAATCTTTATGAAACCAGAAATTTATAGGATAATTAGGAGTTTTCATGTATTGATGTTAAGTGATGAATTGTTAATGGAATATAGTTGCAAATCATGTTAGTTGATTAATAGAATTTAAATGAGAATTTTCTAAAATGTTTAATGAAACATAAGAGATGAAAATCACCCTATAAACTAAGTTATAATGATGTTAAGATGTGTTTGCATGCATGAAAATTATTCACGTTAGACGTAGTTTAACGTCGTAAAATTTGAACAAAAACCGACAACTTTTGAAAATCGTATAAGAGACGAACATGTAGTTGTAACTAATAATCGAGAAGTCGGATGAGAATTCTAATATGATATTATTGTTTATAATGGAATTTAGAACAACTTTTTATTTGACGTCATAAGCTTTCGAGTTGATATAATATGGGCTATGGTTATAATCGAGAACTAGAACGCGTTTTGAATTCTTTGTTGGTTTAGTACTTGATAGTTGAAATTCGACGTATAGAACGTCGTGCTTTTGAGCGAGTTTTTAGAAGGAGTTTGTCACGTACGGAGATACGTGATGACTGCCTTGAAAGTCCAGTTTCTAAAAAAATGAATACGAGAGCTTAGAACGAACCTAAAACGTTATACGTTGAACCTACCAAGCAATTAGGGTTTACACGGCAGTTTTGCGACCCTTGCCGAAAACTGTAATAACATCCAGCTCGTTTATCGGATTTGTGATCCATAAATTGGAGCGCGAACTAGACTTCCTAAGCTTTGTAATGGTACAGGGCTCACCCCCTGTTTCTAAGTCCTCTGTTCTGGACATCCTCCAGAGTTACTGGACTGTGCAGTGAAAATTTCAGTTTCTTGTTTTCTAAGTTGTTTAGTTCACAACTTAGTTTCTTTCGATTGTTTAAGCCGTTTTATCTAACGAATATCTCCCTACTGACCCTAGAGTCAAGTACAGGACCTTAAGTGATGAAAACCAGTCGAGAACTAATATCTTATCCTTTCATTAAAGAAGTAATAAACGAGAAATTTCATAAGTCGTTCAAAGAACTAAAATGTAAATCGCCTAAGTTGATTCTTTTCAACTTAGTTTCTTTTAATATTTAAAATCGTATTAAAACATCGACTACCTTCTCTACTGACCCGAGAGTCGAGTATGAGATCTTCCGAGTTCTAAACGAGATTGGTACAAGTCTCGTTTCCCGTTTAAGTAAAACAAATCTAGTAAGCGTGCAAATGCCTAAAGAATGAAACAACTAAAACCTTGCTTCGATTCTCTTTTGATCGATTATCTTTACGACCCGTTTTTAAGTATGTTTATTTTACGATGAAGGAGGAAGCCAACTGTAAAGAAAGGACAGAAGATCCGAAGTTGGAAGCTTTTGCTTATAAGTTCTGTATTTAGAAGGTGGGCTTTTATCTATATCAAATAAAATGTGGGTTTTTCCACAACTCGAAAGTATTATTTATCGTTTTGATAATTGTGTTTTCAAAGTGATAATCTTGGCATAAACTGTTTCAACTATTTCTATGTGAGTTCTCTTGTACCTATCTGCGTAAACCTTCGGGTTTACCAGATTTCTAGTAACCTTCGGGTTTTCCAAACTTTTTAAGTTAACCGCTAGGATTGTTAACTATCGATCGGCTCTGAGTTAGCTATTAAGCGCTTTCCAGAGTTAGTGCACTTTGTAACCTGTGGTGTATGTGGTATCCTATTGAGGGGTAGCCAGCCACGGTGAATTAGCTTTGGTCAAGATTGAACATAACATACTCTAAAAATGCTTGCGCAAGCTACTTTATACAAATCAGTCAGAAAAATGTTTAGTAGGCACGGGCCTTTTTAACAAAACCCCGATGCGCTACGATTATAAAATGCCAGATTATTTATACTTATGATTATGATTTCGGCATCGTGCCCACTAAGTAATTTTGTACTTAGCCCTGCATTGTTTTCTAAATGTGTAGGTTGAAGCGACGGTGAGCGGCAACGGTTGATGTTGGGTTAAAGTATAGGATGCATAGTTAGAACCCTTCCGCTGCCAAGCTCTGTATTTCTTTTTAAGATGTACCTTTGAACAATACTTTGTAGTCTAAGTCTGTAATATGAACTTAGTTTCTTTTTATACTTTTGTCGAGTAATCCATAGGGATTTACTCTTTCTTATTTGTGATAAAGTTTTATTCATGGTTTAATGATGTCTTTTTCATGTATGTTTAGTCAGTTAGCCCCCTTCTTCCCCGCTTCTTTAATCCAACCCCAGTCGCACCCCGGCTTCTGCCGTCCCTCGGGATTTGGGGCTGTGACATCGGAATCCTTAATTTATTTATTGAGATGTGAATTAGATTTGAGATGTTTTTAATGTCGGAAACGAGACGAGGAGAGATTAGACCCGTTTTAAGCATAAATGGAATAATACGGACCTTTTTATCCAAAAACTCTTTACGACCGGGTAAGTAATACCCGTAATAAAATAATGGGACAAATGTCACTCATCTCTCTCCCTCTCTACCGCCATATCTCTCTATCTCTCTCCCTAAATCTCTCTCCAAGCCTATTATGTAGCTTTAATCATGATATTCTTACAAGATCTTAGTAAATTGTGTATTAAGATTGCATGCAAATGCCATCACATCAAACCATCCATCTATCTCTCTTAATATAAGTTCCAACACTAATTGTCATCATTTTTATTCTCTATGTTGGAAATCAAATACATGCATCCTACCTATCTCTCTCCATACAAAAGAGGAATTATTTTCATTCAAGCTATCTCTCTCTCTCTCTTTCGAAAAACCTCTAAGAAAGCAAGAAGAAGAAAAACTCTCTCCCTCTCTTCCCCCCATTGCCGTGAACCACCCACACACACTCATACTTGGAAATTCTTCCATTAAAGCCTTGTATTCAAGCTTCAATCTCATGCAAATCAAGAGAAGATCATCACCATCATCTTAGTTCTTCCAAACCCCAAGTTGAAAGGTAATAATTCTCCAAGTTCTTGAGTTTGAAATCCAATAATCATCCTTATTTCTTCATAATTTCGGCTCTTAAGCCCTAAAAATGGATGATTGATTGTTGTTTTATATTTTTTTTCTTGAGGATTCAAGACAAGTTCTTCCAAAAGGAATCCAAGCTAGAAGTTGAGCCTATCTTTCCCCCATCATTTGATTTCAAGAGGATCAAGAGGAGAAGATCCAATTTATTTTTAAAAGTATGATAATTCATTTGATTTATTGTATATATGTATCTCTCTAAGCCCTAAAAGAAAGAAAACATGCATGCATGGTATTTATTTTATGTTTAGGCAAACTTAGGTTATCGATGTGAAGATCGAGTGAGGAGAAATCGATAGGAGAATCGAACACTAAGATTTAATCGATGAATTAAGAGAAGAAAAAGAAATTAAAAACCCTAAAAAATGGTTAATACCGAAAATTTAGAGAAAAATAGGAGAATTTAAATTTCTTGAGTTATTGTTATTTTGATACTTGATTTATGATTTTTATCATGTTGAGAATGGAATTATATGCATGAAAAATTGAGAAATAAAATGCCCTAATAATTGCTATGAATGCCGTGAGTTTTAAGAGAAAAATAGAGAATTATTTTGTTTATTTTGTTGATCATCTAGTTGATGTTTTGATCATGAAATTATTATGTGATATGATGATTTAATCTTTGATGTTGTTAAGTATGAGAAAATCGAATTGCATGTGAAGTTTTTAAAGAAAATAATTTATGATGATTTAGAAGATTTGATGATCTTGATGTTATAATGTTGATGATATATGTTAAAGTGTTAATTTGATTCCTAGATGAAAATAGGATTTTTTTTTTTAGTGATAAAAGAATGAAGTTTAAAAGCTTTAGAAATGTTAAGAATTGAAAAATACATAGAAAGATATATCTAGTAAGTATTTTAAGTGTTCTTGAAATAAGACTTGAATATTTGAGTTTTGTTTAAATTAAATCAAAAAGAAATTTTGTAGTCAAATTAATAAAATAATCTAAATTTTTATTGAAATAAAAATAATTAAGAGAAGAATAGAGAAGAAAAGAAATTTATTAATTAAATAAATAAGAGTCGAGAAAATCGAGTTAAAGAGAACAAAATAGTAAGAAAATGAAAAGAAGATTTAATCGAATCAAAGAAAAGATGTTAGACGAGTTAAGTTTAAATACTGGTATAGTTTAATCAAGAAAATAATGGAATAAGATATCGAGTAATGATTTTGAAAGTAATTAATTAAAATTAATTAAATAAGTTGTGTTTCAAACCGTGTAGATTAAGAATAAAACGAGAAGAATTGCCGAGATAATAATTAGAATAGTAATAGTTGAGTTAAGAAATGAGAATCGAGTTAGAAATAGAAATGAAATTCCTATTTCATAAGGGTTTATTAAAAATTAAAAAGAATTTTTGTTAATTGAGTAAAGATTTATAAAATGCTTCATAAAACAATGAATTTGGAAAAAGTGTTGTTTATAAGTCGAGAAAAATGAATGATATTGTTTGAGCTTTATAAAAAGGAATTCTTACTTAAATTAAGTTCGAAAATAAAAATTGAGTAAATGTTAATGTGTCTTGAAATGTGATTAAATTTAAAACAACGTGTTTGATTTGTTTGAATTTATTATGCGATTGAATTAAATGTTTGAGTAAATGATATTATTTGGTGATAATGTGAAGAATTATTAAGTTTGTTTGTATGCAAAATAATTGAGCTATTGAGTTATTAATTAAAATCAAGAATTGATTAAGTTTATTCAAGAAAGCTCGAGTAATAGAATTTAGGTAGACGACGTTTCATAAATAAAGCGAGAAGTACCAAGACATTGGTTAGTAATATTAACCAATCATCGAGTAGAGTTAATGGCTTAAAGACGAGAATGCGAGACTTTTAGAAAAAAATAGCTTTGAGAGAAACGACTCAAGTAGAAGTCCTTCAGTCGAGACCAACGTCTTTTATCCGTCTTTGCGTAATATCTTATTTTTCTTTATCGATGTCGAACTGTGAATGATCAAGCCAGACGGAAAGATAAGCGAGGACAATAGCCCTTAAACCGCCTAGCTAGAATCTTCGGAAGTCAGGTGGGCTTTTCTGAACCAAAACTATCGATGAATGTTATTGAGAATTATTATATGATTTTTAAATGTGATTGACTTGCCGTTTTATTGAGTTTAGTATGTGTTATCATCTGTTTATTTGAGATATTATCATCCTGTGAAAGGCAGGAAACCCATGTGTGGTATGTTAAATGTTGAGGTGACTGTGAGCCTTGCTTCGGTTGGGCCGGTCACAGTGTTCGAGAAGGAGGCCTACTTCTCGGCACAGTGAAACTATTTGTGACAGATGATGCATACTATTGATATATGTTATGTTTTGACTGCGCAGTCTATTTGAAAGAAAATGTTTTAGAATGCACAAGTAAAATCATTTTAAGTTACTTAAGTACTTGTGATGTTTAGGCAAGGCAAGTTCAATTGATATAGCTTTAAGAGCATCTTTTCCCCAAATATTTTCGGCATGTGTTCACTGAGTACGAAGTATTCAGCCCTGCGTATATTTCTAAACGTGCAGGATGACATGATGGTGATGGCATGGACGCTTGGTGGTGTGGTGTTTTTGGTTGAGTCGAGTCAGATGTCGGACTGGCATTTGCACGTCTTCATACGTGTGAATGTTGGGATTTGAGTCAAGTTTTCCGCTGCAACCCTTTTGAAATGAAAGTCTGTTGATATACTTTGATACATGTTTTTTATTCCGAGCGATGTGCTCGATGGTTTAAATGTTCGTTGAATTCTTAATCTCGTTGACCTGAAATACTTATCGTATCCTTGTTAATATGTGATTTTGAAATGCTCGGTTATTACTTCATTATGTCTTTGATAGTCTTGTTCGAGTGTTGTTGCTTTCATTAATGTTTTCCCCGAGCATGTTCCCCGTATTTGAGTTGATGGTTAGTTGATTAGGTTGTGTTGTTGTTCGTAAGTCGCACCTCGAGTGTCGGGGTGTGACAGGTTGGTATCAGAGCAAGGCTTTGATTGCTCTGAAGTCTGATATTCTTTGATGAGTCGAGTCTAGATTTAATTCCTAGACTTATTTGAGTCAGTAAACCACACCAAACTATCCTCCATCTCATCCGGCAACCAGGTATGTCTTATTGTCTAAAAGTTTTTCAAGTTATAGTTATGTTTGAATTATCAAGATATTGAGAATTTCTTTTGAGTTATTTTTGAGTTATGATGTTTAGAGATGAAAGCTATTAAGTTGATTTATAACTAGATTGCTTTAGAATGTCCTCCCCAATGCGTGTTCGTGTGGGAAAATCAGAAAGGATGAAACGCGTGTGCAAATGGTTACGTGATTTGGAATTGCCCGAATCATGAACGAAAATCCCCCTTTGGAACACAAAAATGAGTATGTGGTAGAAATTCTAGTATGCTCGATTAATTGTTTAAGTGTGCTTATGCGTTTAAAAATTCGTATAGGATGGACGATAACAACTGGATGCAGGAGTACTTACACGTGAGAAAGATGAGTACTGAGTCACTAGCTGAATTTCTAGTGCGTTATCATACGATATGGGGAAGAGTCCAGTACATGGACATAGGACCGCTGGAAGGCATGACGCATCTAATCCAAGCTCTACCTCAGGAATGGAAGGATTGGGCAGCATCCCTTGTTCCTCGATTTTTAGGCTACCGCTACTTCAATCGAACCTTGTACGGTGATGTGAATGCGTTTATCTCCACAATATCAGCCCGTTTCATGACCTATGGTGCTCCTCCGCCAGAGCCGTATGAAGATGACTCTCCAAACCTGCTAAATGAAATTGTCCGTGCTCATCCACCAATTCCTCAAGATGACCCCGTCTTCCTCCAAATTAATTCGCCGCCACAAACTGAGCTTGAACCTCGAAATTCCCACTCAGATTATTCATTTCAGAGCGGATGCAATGGAAATCCGTCATCGAATGAAGATCAGTTTGCCGCTTATATGCATCGTCACCGTGCAACTTTTTCAATTCATCCCGAAGCGGAATCTTCTAGGCCAGCCCGTTCAAACAACGGCAATGAGAATGAAAATGAGCCAACTGATGCAGCAACAGTAGGAAAAGGATATCTTCAAGCCTTACCCAGCAATGTCTTTCCTGCCCCTTTTGCTTGTGCATCTACCTCTCTAGCAAGGCCAGAAGACGAGCACAACTTCCAATTCGGTACCTCAACTGATGTAGCTTCTTACCTTCGTCAAGAAGAAAACCCCAACACCCCGCCCTGGGTTCAATCTGAGTTAGTTGCACTGAACTACACTTTGGAAGACTGTGAAGAAGCTTTGAGGGAAGCTGAACGCGAGTGTTTCGCCATTGAGGATGATAACGTCGATGAAGAAGACCAGCTTGTAGACAACATGCTTGAGGAAGAAGAGGAAGAAGAGGAAGAGGACCCTGAGGAGGAGGAAGATCCCATAGAGCACTTTGAAGTAGACTCCAATGCGGAGCAATATGATGACAATGGGCTGAGCGAAGACGATTCCTGCATGTAGAAGTTGTAAGAGAACATCAGATGGAAGAAAGTCATCTGAGCGTTCGAGCTAACTGAGCGTTCAAGATTCAGAACATCAGAAAAACAACTGTGCGTTCAAGAGATAGAACATCAGTTGCAGGACTCGAACTGATAAGATCAACAAGATGAAGTTCAAAGCAGCTGAGAGTCAACTGTTCTTACTCAGACAGAACATCAGCTGAAGACAAATCAGATGAATATCAAACTTCTCAACCGACCATCCAATGTTGAGATTTGAAATTCAAATAAGGAAGTTACGTGAAGGTTTGACTCTCTATCATTACCTCATTTGGCCCAACACAAGGCTGTCTCAGATGGAAAGCAGAAGTCCACAGTTGCCAAATCCGGAAAGTCTGCAGAGATGAGAGACAAGCCATCGCTTTCACAGAACAGAGATCAACGGCTCATCCAACGGCTAGTTGATTCTCTCCGCCTATAAATAGAGGCCTTCATTCATTCACCAAGACTTAGAAGATGGACGAGATAGACAAGTGCAAGAAGAGATTAAAGAGCGAGAGAAAGAACGAAAAACTGCACTCAAGCAAAACTGATGTTATCCTCTAAGAACATCACTAGTTGAGAGTTCTAGAGTGTTAGATTCTGTCTTGGTGTTTTTAATCCAACCTTGAGAACATCACTAGCTGAGAGTTCATAGAGTGTTAGATCCTAGCTCACTTCTTGTTCGAGCTATTAGTTGGAAACCCACCTTTTCACATATCCTCGCAAAAGGATTGTTAGGACCCTACTCTTCCCGGAATTGAGTAGATAGGTTGATAAGTACCCATAAACTTATCTGTAAGGTTGATAAGTACCGGTAAACTTATCTTAACGGTTGCAAAGCCCGCGTAAGCTTTGTGGTTTTTGTCCAGAAGAACTTGGACTGAGTTGTGTGGACTCACAACTCTCCGTGGACGTAGGAGTTCTCTCCGAACCACGTAAATCTTTGTGTGTTATGTTTATTTTTCAGTTAACTTATTGCATATTCAACTGAGCGACTAACCAGCACTCAAACTGCACTTTTACATTCTCAACTGACTTAGTTATTGACCGACCTTGCATAAAAATGTGAGTTAATTTTTACGAGTTAAGTTTCCACCACATTCCGCACAGCACCAGTCTTCCAACTGAGTTCTCATACTCGGTTGTGAATCCAGCTGAGTCTTTTTACTCGGTTGAGATATTTTCGAGAGTTGTTTTAAAATTTCCTATCTGGTGTATTCCCCCCCATACACTAGAACTCGTATCGGGACCATCAAGTGGTATCAGAGCAGTGGTTCAAAAGACTGCTGACTCTGTTTCATGAGGTGTGAATTCGAGGTGTTTTCTTCAGTGGTCAACTGAACAGATCTCTTTATCACGCTAGTGCATATCTGCTTGCATTTTTCTTCTGTTGTTGTGTGCAGATGGATGTTAAAGACAAAATCGTGGTCATGTTCTTGGTTGTGAACTATACATCCTGGAGAACTCGGATGAAGAAGATCCTACTGTCAAAGCATCATCGAATGCAACAAGTACTCACATCCGGACCGATCATCATCAGAGAAAAAGTCACTCGCACTCCTACAAATCCCAATGATAGGGATGCAATTGAGGAGTTAGTTGAGAAGAAGCCAGAAGTGAGCCAGCTGGATATCTGGGCTCAGAGCACTATCATGTCCACAGTTGGACAAGACTATCTTCCTTGGATAGAAGAGTGCAACACAGCTAAAGAGATGTGGGATATCTTGGCATCTCTGAGTGAAGGAAGCGACGAAACAAAGAAGAACAAGTTCTCACATGCCTGTCAAGACTTCGACAACTTCTATCTAAGAGCTGATGAAACCATAGATCAGTTGGAACTTCAGTTCATGGATATCATCAGAAGGATCCAGTCCATCCGTCGAGGAAAATATACTTTGAGAGAGATCAACCTCAAAGTATTACAAGCTCTACCAGCTGAGTGGGATACCTTTACCAATATCCATGAGAGCCAAGCTGATCTTGGAGAGATGGGAACTGAAAGATTGTTCTCAATTTTAAAAAGAAACGAGTATAAGGTGAACCGACGAAGATCACAGTCCTCGGTTCAGACGAGTCGACATGAGGATGTTGGTTCAGCCACAAAGACAGTAGCACTTCGAGCTGACAACTCCAAGCCGCGAACATCAAGGCCAACACGATCTGCGGACACAGCTACGAAGGAGCCAAGCAGAGAAGAGCTGCAACACAGCATTGCCATCATGTCAAAGAAGCTAGCTGACATGGATGCTCGGTTCGGAAAATACAAGAGGTTCTACAAATCTAACCGAACTCGAGATAACTCAAAGCCTGTGAACAACGGTTGCTTTGAATGTGGCAAAGAAGGACATTTCAAAGCTGATTGTCCAGATCTTACAAAGAAAGAAAGAGAAGCGTTGAGGGCCAAGCAAAGTGGAAAGAACAAGGCCATGGTTGCAGAAGAAGCAGCTGATGACATGGACATCTTCACCAACACTGAAGATGAGGACGAGCTGACTTCCACCAACAACGCTATCGGTCAGGATCAATGTCTCATGGCATTTGGAACCGACCAGGACGATACTGAGGAACAGGAGAAACAGCTGAGGAAGAATAAAGCATCACAGACCATGTGGGTGATGGATAGTGGATGCTCGAAACACATGACAAATCTGAAGGATTTGCTTGGGAGTTTCGTGGAGAAAGAAGGACCCTCGATTACCTTTGGTGACAACTCAAAAGGTCACACCAAAGGCTACGGTACCCTTGAAACCAATCATGTATCTATTTCTAATGTTTCATATGTTGATGGATTGAAGCATAACTTGCTCTCCATCAGCCAATTCTGTGATAATGGTTTCTCTGTCAAGTTTGATGCACAGGGCTGCAGAGTTAAAAATATCGGAACAAAGCAGGTCATATTGTAGGGAAATCGATCCCCAACCGGAAATATCTACTACGCTGAGTGGAATAGTAGTCCTCCTGACACCTGTCTGTTATCAAAGAGCAGTTCAGATGTGAGCTGGCTGTGGCACAAAAGGCTCAACCATCTGAATTTCAAGACTATGAACCTACTTGCCAGACAAGAACATGCAAAAGGCATACCGAACCGAGTGTTTTCAACAACACATATCTGCAGTGTATGTCAGTTGGAAAAGCTCGCTAGATCCTCCTTCCGGTTGAAAACAACTCCCTCAACCGACCGAGTATTGCAGCTGATCCATATGGATCTCTTCGGGCCAGTTACACCAAAAAGTATGAATGGTAACGAATATACCCTTGTTGTTACTGATGATTTCTCCAGGTATACGTGGACCTTTTTCGTGCGTCACAAGAGTGAAACCCGAGATGAGCTACCCAAACGGATGGATCGGATATCGAACCAACAAGAGATGAAAATTATTTCCATCCGATCAGATCGCGGAACCGAGTTCCTAAATGAAACCATCATCGAGTACTGCTAGAAGCATGGAATTACTCATCAAACATCAGCTGCGCGTACTCCAAAACAGAATGGAGTAGCTAAGCGAAGGAACCGAACGCTGAAAGATGCTGCAACATCCATGTTGACAAGCTCAGCTCTGCCAAAGAGATTTTGGGCTGAGGCCATCAACACAGCCTGCTACACCCAGAACCGGTCTCTTCTGACCAAGCGGTTGGGAAAGACACCATACGAGCTATGGAGACGCAGGAAGCCAGATATTTCATATTTTCGCATTTTTGGTTCTAAGTGTTATATTCACAACAATGGGAAGACTCAGTTGAAAACTTTTGACGCCAAGGCTTCGAAGAGCATATTTCTCGGATATGCCGCTCGGATCAAGGCTTATAGAGTTTTCAACAATAGCTCTTGTGTTGTGGAGATAACACCTCATGTTAGTTTTGATGAATCTACTTTTGAGTGCAGGGAACAGGCTAAAGGATGACAAGCAGATCCACATGTTCCACCTGTTCTCACCAGATCGCAAATTCTAAGGCAGAAGAATCTAGCTGAACCATTGGTATGGGCAACTGAGGAAGATGATCCCTATTCATCTGAAGATGAATGCGAGGACCCCAGCTCATCTCAAGGGGGAACTTCAGCTGATATCACTCCAACTGCATCAGCATCCGAAGCCCAATCGAGCCCAATTCAAAATATTGTCAATGTTGAGGATCCAGACTTAATAGCTGATCAATCACCAGTTCTGAAGATCCCAGCATCTCCCACGGCTCAGGATTCCCCATCAGTTGAAATCTCGGAACAGCCACGGATGGAAGAAGAAGGAAGACGCAACAAGAGATGGTATGAAGATCATACCAAGGACAACATCATCGGAGATCCAACCGAAGGTGTGCGAACAAGGAGCAAATTGCAAATCTAGACTCAGCTGAGGATGATTCCAACACTTACGCTCAATATGCTGAGGAGTTGGCAGTTCTGGAGGAGTTCGAACAAGCAGGAGATGTTGCCATGATTTCATGTTTCATAGCTGATGTGCCAGAACTGAAGAATGTTGTGGAAGCTCTCAACTGTGTTCACTGGACAACAGCTATGCAAGAAGAACTGAATGAATTTCTACGCAACTGTGTATGGGAGTTGGTAGAAAGACCAAATGGTGTCAAAGTTATTAGATTAAAATGGATTTTCAAGAACAAGAGAGACGCCATTGGATTCATCATGAGGAACAAGGCAAGGTTGGTAGCTCAGGGATATTGCCAACAAGAAGGAATCGATTTTGAAGACTCCTTCACGCCGGTTGCAAGGTTGAAAGCCATCCGAATCTTTCTAGCCTATGCCGCATTTCACAAATTCAAGGTCTATCAGATGGATGTGAAGTGTGCCTTCCTCAACGGTAATATCAAGGAAGATGTATATGTTGAACAACCTCCCGATTTTGAGACTGGAGATGGAAGAGTGTATAAGCTGAAGAAAGCTATCTATGGCTTGAAGCAAGCACCTAGGGCTTGGTATGACACTCTTTGTGGTTTTCTTCTGAACTCGGGGTTCAAACGAGGGTCAGTTGACAATACTGTTCACCATCAAAGTTGGAGAAGATATACTTATTGTGCAAATCTATGTTGACGACATCATATTCGGTTCCAAGTCGGAGGAGCTGTGCAAGAAATTTTCAACCCTCATGAAGGAGAAGTTCGATATGTCAATGATGGGAGAGATGAATTATTTTCTTGGATCACAGGTGAAGCAGTAACCAAAAGGAACTTTTATCAGTCAGTCCAAATATACAAAGGAGCTCATCGCAAAGTTTGGTTTGCAGACAAGTAAAACCACAACGATCCCGATAAATACTAACTGGAAGATTGAACCCGGATCTGAGGGAAAACTCGTGGATGCCAGTTTGTATAGAGGGATTATCGGTTCTTTGCTATATCTAACTGCCAGTCAGCCAGACATATCTTACGCAGTTGGAGTGTGTGCTCGGTTCCAAGTTCAACCGAAGGAAGCACACATGTTGGCAGCAAAGAACACCATCAAGTATCTGAAGGGCACAGTTAATGTTGGGTTGTGGTATCCAACTGACGACAACATCCAACTGACCGGATACTCAGATGCGGATCTAGCCGGAGATCGGTTGGACAGAAAGTCCACATCTGGACATTGTCAGTTCATGGGAAGCAAGCTGGTTTCATGGTTCTCCAAGAAACAAGCATGTGTTGCCACTTCTACAACCGAGTCAGAGTATATGGCTGCCGGTAGCTACTGCATGCAAGTGTTATGGCTCAAGCAACAGCTGAGAGATTATGAAGTCGCAACTGGACAGGGTCCTATTCATTGTGATAGCTCTAGTGCCATTGCTATCTCCTTGAATCCTGTTCACCACTCTCAGACGAAGCACATTGACATCCGACATCATTTTATCCGAGATCATATTGAGAAGAAGGACGTATCCATGGAGAAAATTCCAACTGAGATTCAGAGAGCTGATATCTTCACCAAACCTCTAGCCGAAGCGTGGTTCAAGATGTTATGTGATTTACTTGGATTGTTAGATCCATTAGATGAGGAACCAGCTGAGGTGAAGAGATAGATATCCATCTAAGGGGGAAGCTCAGATGAAGAGGGAATCTCAGATGCGGATCGCCAACTGAAAACATCAGATGCGGATAGCCAATCGAAGACATCAGACGTCAGCTGAACAGACGAACTCGAGTCAGCTGATGGTATGCCGCAACATTGGAACACAGCTGATTCCAACATCAGCTGGCAGGTACACAGCTGATTCCGACATCAGCTGGCAGGTATCATTTATATCTGAAGGTGTTTATGTCTTAAATGAGAATGTTTGAAATAAATTCAAACATTCCTGAAGCATGTCAATTAGAATAAAATAGCCATCATGGCGCATTTAGTGTAAAGTGTGGCTTAACTTCAATAGCCTACTTTATAGTGCGACTGGGCTGACATGAAAAACAGTTCACCTTCTCATGCACTGGTTGGAACTCGGATTGTGACGTCAAGTCAAAGCTAGTCAACAGTCGTGAAATCTCAGCCGTTGTTGGATTTGCGCCATTCAACCCTAGCCGTCGATTTCAACCGAGCCAAAAACCTATAAAAGGCAGAAAATCAGGAAGTGATCTCTTACCTTCTACATTTGTGATTATCTACCGTAACTGTTCGTCGTCTTCTCAGATTCTGTCTAACCATTTTCTGCAAGTTTTTCTTTCCTTCTTATATATATCGTCACAGAATCATTAAATGGCACCAAAAGGAAAGAAGATGGCATCCTCCGGACCTTCCCTAGTCCCCACATCATACGAGGAATCCTTTGATCTGCTGGTCTCCAAAATACACTTCGAACAGATCCTGTCAGAGGATGAACTGGAGACGCCGGTATTGTCTCCCCTCGCCGAAACTCTCAGGGAGAACGGCCTCCTGGACTGGGCGACGCTCTTCCCGTCCCACCTTCTCAAGCGTCAGGTCGGAGAGTTTTATCGGAACCTGCAACTTCCCATCAACAGCCGAGACGGGCTCATTACAGAAGTTACTTGTCGTCAACGCGACGTTCTGGCCAGAACCATCCGCAGGGTCACCGTCCCCATTCCAGTTTATGATATTCTTCGCCAAATCATTCCTCCAAATCATTCCACCACGGACACCGTCGACAAAATCTCCGATGCGGAAGCCGATCAATTTCTGGAAAGTGCTCTGATCACCCCAGAAAAACTGAGGAGCAATATGTAGAGAACTAAGTTGAAGCCAGAACATCGACTTTTGTTCGATGTTGTATCCAAGGTTGTGTTCGGATACAGCGGCGCTTTCGGAGACATCAGCCGACCGAAGCTCAAACAGTTGCTAGCCTTGGAACACAAGCATGAGATCAACTGGTTCCAGTATTTTGAAAACCAGTTGACATTGGAGAAGCAGAAGATCTCCGAGACTACAACTGAATCCGGGGAAAGGTTGTTGAGTGTCAAGGGGACTCTCAACTTCGGTTGCAAAATTTCTGCCCTGATCCTGTTCGCAACCAAGGATCAGAACATGGTCTGGGAAGACTGCGATGAGACCCCGGTGAAGAAGCTGATGTTGTTCCCAACAGCAAAGAAGGCTCATGATGTGATTAGGAGTGTTTATACTCCTAAGGAGAAGAGAGAAGCTGGGAAGACTGCTGAAGAAAAGGATACAGCTGAGGAGCTGCCACCAGCTGTCAGCCGCCCCTCAAAATCGAAAGCTGATCGCCGACAAAGAGCTGAGTCGGAGAAGGAGAAAGCTGAAGAACCAGCTAAGAAGAAGCTGAGAGTTCGCATCAAGAAGACAGTTGCAGTACCAGCTGAGGAGGTTCTAGCTGAGGATGCGCCAGCTGAGGATGTACCAGTTGAGGATGTGCCAGCTGAGGATGCACCAGCTGAGGAGGAGATACCAGCTGAGGCGGAGCCATCTGAGTCGAGTCACTCAGTTGACAAGGACGCTTTCAAGGTTGTTCCTCAAAAAGACATGATTGAAGGGATAGAAACGGATCTCTCCTCGGATGCATCTTTATCATCTTAGAAAATCGAAGATATTCCAACCTCCCCAACGGCAGGAGCTGATGTCGTACCGCCCAAAGAGCCTCTCGCTCTCACAACCGACTTACAGCCAGAAATTCTGAGCTCTCTGCTCGATGCCAACATTGAGACCACTCTTTTGGCCAATGTTGATGAACCTGTTGATACCAACCTCCCCACTCAATCAGAAATTCCGAGCTCCAAGCTCGATGCCAATGTTAAGACCACCTCTTTGGCCAACGTTGAAGAAACCACTGAACCGATGCCATATGAAAATCTCTCTCCCTTCCCAATCAATGACGAAGCTGATCGTTAGGCCGTCGCATTGGAGCATGAAGGCAAGGTGGCCTACTGCTTCCAGAAGCTGATCGGGATGTTCCCAGAAGCGCGCGACATGCCGGTTTTTGCCACTCTTGGAACCGAGCTGCTATATCAGTTCAACCTCATCTTCAGTCACTGGTATGTGAAGGAAGATACCATAAGGGTATACAGTTGGAACCAGCTGAAGGCAGACGAGTCACGCATCAGAGATTACTTCAACAACACCAATCTGGAGGTTGCCTACAACAATAAGGTTGCGCTGCTGACGCGTCGTCTGGACATCAGCAAGGCTGAAGGTCGAGACACAAGGGAGACAGCTGGACAAGACTGTGTTGCCTTCCTGGACAACATGCTAATCAAGTCAGCTGAGTTCATTAATGACCTGGACGCAGCCGCCGCAGCAGCCAAGAAGGAAGAAGAAGAGCTTCAACTGTACCTGGCCAACCGTCAAGCCATGGTTATAGTTGACCAGCCAGCACAATCTGAACACCAAGCTCCAGCTGATCAGCCAGCACCCTCAACTGAAGAAATTTGTGAGCTGATAGCTGAGAGGGTAAATCAGCTAAGGACAGAGATGCTTGCCACCATCCAGTGCAACAAAGAAGATCATCTGATGATGATGGAAGCTCAGGCGGAGAAACATGAAAAGCTGAAGGAGGAGAATGTTTCACTGAAGATAAAGCTGGATGAATTCTCAACATCCACCAGCCAAGACATCTCTGACCTGAAGACAACCGTCCATGGAATCCTATCCGATCTGAACGTCTTCAAATCCATATCTGATTTCAACCTCGCCAAATCTCAACAGACTCAAGACCAAGAATGGGAGTCTCGGTTCGAGTCAAGATGGGCTGAGTTCGTTGCTTTCCAGACCGAAGTCAATGAAAACCTCGCTACTCTTAAGAAAGCCGAACAAGAGCGCTTGGACACTGAACTGGCGAAGAAGGTTGCAGTAGAGTGCGCGGTTGATGAGCTTTTCAACCGACTCCAACAAGCTGAACAGCAACTCACCTCTCTTGATGGCTCAGTCGCAAGCCTTGTTGCTGATGCCAAAAAGGGGGAAGTTAAGAAGCAGGGGGAAGTCGAGACTGGTGAAGATGAAGATGTGACTAGAGAAGATGAGACCCAGGCTGAGGAAGAGATTCTAGCTGGAAAATCTTAGCTGAAGACCCAGCCGAAGAAGACCCAGAAGAAGAAGTCCACTCCTAAGCCAACCGACATCGGCGGAGCGAAAATGGCGAAAGACTTGGAGCAGGCGGAGGAGTATGGAGTTTCTTACAACTCCATAGCCGAGATTGCAGCCGAGCTCGACGTTGAAATCGACGGTATCACAACCGAAGAGTGTATTGCTGCTGCCAAGGCTATGGATATTGCAGAGAAGGACTACTTGAATCCCGACTGGATCAAGAAATTCGCAGCCAGCAAGGCTAAAAGAGTCAACCAGTTTGAGGAGGAGCTTGACAAAGTGACCAAGAACCTGGACAGGAATGTTGCCTCCCGCAGCCAACGCCGCATAGACAAACATCAAGTAAAGGCTGAGGCAAGGCTGAAACAACAGAGGCTGCCAGGGAAGGTTAAGCTGCAAAGTCGGTTCAGGCACGTGGACAAGTAGATGCCAGTTGAGTGGAATGAAGACTGGGAGTCGTTCAAGCAAGAGTTCATGAATAACTTCTATTACAGAAAAGTCTTCTCAACTGAGGATCCAAGGAAAGCATTCAAGGAAGCCCTGACCGAGCTTCACTCTGGGGATCCGGGCATGTTCAGCCAGTTCAGGCGAGCCATGATAGATGCAAAACTGGATATGAACACAGTTCCGGTCCCTCAGAAAGTCACATATCAGCCTCCATTCCTCCCAGACTCTCGAAACCCCAACCGAACGAAGATAGCAGCTGAGGCAAGACAAGTTTGCCGAGAGCACGGGGTTGACATCTCGAAGGAGTCAGAAGCAAAAAGAGAAATTTTTGTTAGAATGTTTACCAAGTATGGGCTAAAGTATTAGCTCAGTTAGTTTTTGAGCAACTGATGTAATTTTTGATCTTTTGTGCTTACTTTGTAACCATAAGTTGTAATGAAAACTTTCATCAGTTATCTGATTCAACTTGACGTACAATATCTTGTTGTCCAAGCTCTGAATCGCAAAGTTATTTCAATACCATGTTATAACTATGCTAACCCTTTAATGTTTTAATCTTATAGATTGTCTAGAATTTCAGCTGAGATTTTAGATAGGTCAGTAGGATTTAGATCAGTTTGATCTGTAAGGATTTATAAGGGTTTTGGCATCATCAAAAAGGAGGAAATTGTTGGGAAATTTATTAAAGTTTTCATTGATTCCAAAACCAACTGACCCCAACCGTGTAGATGTTGCCAGTTCCTAATGTTAGTAGTTAGGCTCGCTGTTTGAGCATTGTTGAGATTTTATCTTTACAGGACTCCAGCTGAAGACGGAAACAAGGCTTCACTCGGATAGAACATCAGTTGTAAAAAAGACAACTGAGCGTTCAAGGGATAGCACATCAGTTGTAAGAAAGACAACTGAGTGTTCATCAGATGAGAAGTAAAAAGGGGGGAAGATGTAAGAGAACATCAGATGGAAGAAAGTCATCTGAGCGTTCGAGCCAACTGAGCGTTCAAGATTCAGAACATTAGAAAGACAACTGAGCGTTCAAGAGATAGAACATCAGTTGCAGGACTCGAACTGATAAGATCAACAAGATGAAGTTCAAAGCAGCTGAGAGTTCAACTGTTCTTACTCAGACAGAACATCAGCTGAAGACAAATCAGATGAAGATCAAACTTCTCAACCGACCATCCAATGTTGAGATTTGAAATTCAAATAAGGAAGTTACGTGAAGGTTTGACTCTCTGTCATTACCTCATTTGGCCCAACACAAGGCTGTCTCAGATGGAAAGCAGAAGTCCACAATTGCCAAATCCGGAAAGTCTGCAAAGATGAGAGACAAGCCATCGCTTTCACAGAACAGAGATCAACGGCTCATCCAACGGCTAGTTGATTATCTCCGCCTATAAATAGAGGCCTTCATTCATTCACCAAGACTTAGAAGACGGACGAGACAGACAAGTGCAAGAAGAGATTAAAGAGCGAGAGAAAGAACGAAAAACTGCACTCAAGCAAAACTGCTATTATCCTCTAAGAACATCACTAGTTGAGAGTTCTAGAGTGTTAGATTCTGTCTTGGTGTTTTTGATCCAACCTTGAGAACATCACTAGCTGAGAGTTCATAGAGTGTTAGATCCTAGCTCACTTCTTGTTCGAGCTATTAGTTGAAAACCCACCTTTTCACACATCCTCTCAAAAGGATTGTTAGGACCCTACTCTTCCTGGAATTGACTAGATAGGTTGATAAGTACCCGTAAACTTATCTGTAAGGTTGATAAGTACCCGTAAACTTATCTTAATGGTTGCAAAGCCCGTGTAGGCTTTGTAGTTTTTGTCCAGAAGAACTTGGACTCAGTTGTGTGGACTTACAACTCCCCGTGGACGTAGGAGTTCTATCCGAACCACGTAAATCTTTGTGTGTTGTGTTTATTTTTCAGTTAACTTATTGCATATTCAACCCACCGACTAACCAGCACTCAAACTGCACTTTTACATTCTCAACTGACTTGGTTATTGACCGACCTTGCATAAAAGCGTGAGTTAATTTTTACGAGTTAAGTTTCCACCACATTCCGCACAGCACCACTCTTCCAACTGAGTTCTCGTACTCGGTTGTGAATCCAGCTGAGTCTTTTTACTTGGTTGAGATATTTTCGAGAGTTGTTTTAAAATTTCCTATCTAGTGTATTCCCCCCCCCTCCATACACCATAACTCGTATCGGGACCATCAGAAGTGATTCAAGGAAGCCGTGGAAATTTAAGTATTTTTATCATGTGTGTTTGAGAGACGAACTCTTTTTAATTTGTCAGCAGTAATGTAACTTATGGTTTGAGAACTTACATAATTTGAGTAGAGGAAAGGGAAATTTTTAGTGAATTGTTTGAATCCCTATTGTTTATAAGTCCTTAGAAGAGGCCGCCATCGGGCGATATAAAAATGAGCCTTTAGGCTATTAAAATTAATTTTAAGTCTCTTGAGTTATCAATTTGAATTGAGTATGTGAATATGAAAGTGATGATATTTTATTCTATGATTGTGATTGATTGCTTGAGAACAATGATTGTCTTGAGAATATGTGAATTTATAATGATGATGTGATTGTTTGATGGTTATTGGAAATTGAATGAGATGTATGTATATGTGAGAATTTGAAATAATGAAGTTATTTGAGAAAGTCCTTGATTTGCTTTTTATTTATTTAAGTACCTATCGAGAATCGTATTCCTCCCAAAAGAGAAATGTTTTCAGAATCGAGAAAGGTTAATAGTGAACTAAAGAATTGGAGTGGCTAAAGTTTTCTTGTTGTAATTTTTAGAATGCCGCCAAGACGTAGAAATGTCAGAAACCCTGAAGATAACCCTGAGGGACAGCGTGATCCTACTCCGCCCTCTCCGAATGAGAGACGAGTCGAAGAACTTTTTCTCCGACAGAATCCCCAATCTTCGATGGTAAAGGCAGTCCAGCTGATGCTAAGGACTGGATTCGTTCTCTTGAGCGAATTTTCCGTTTTCTTCGTTGCTCCGATCGTGAACGTCTGGAGTGTATGACACATCAATTGAAAGGAACTGCCGACTACTGGTGGGAGGTGAAGCAAAGAATGTATACACCCGAAGAGCGCAAGAACTTGACGTGGGATCAGTTTAAGGAAGCTTTGTATGAAAAGTATGTGCCGAGGAGTTATCGCAAGCAGAAATCAAACGAATTCGCCAATCTGAAGCAAGGAAAGAAGTCTGTGGCCGAGTATGATCGAGAATTCTGTGAATTAGCTCGAATTGCACCTGACATGGTGGACACTGATGAGAAAATGTGTGAGTTATTTCGAGCAGGATTGAGGCAGGATATCCGAGTAGTTCTTGCTAGTCAGAGTGGTTTGACTTATGCTGAAGCCTTGAACCGAGCTCTAGACATGGAGTTGGCAATGCAACCAGAGAAAGGATCGCATCCTTCAGCGAATCCTCAATTTCAAAGCCAGACAACGACGACTGTATCTACCCAACAATCCCAATTTGGCCAGCATGGAAAGAGGAAGGGAAAATGGAGCGATGGAAACCACCCAAACAAGAGACCGTGGCAAGGAAAAAGCCAACAGCAACCCCAGAAGGGAAAAGCTCCACAGGTCAATCGAAGTAACCTACCTGTAGGACCCTTAGGATTCCCTCCTTGTTCGAAGTGTGGCAAAATGCATCAAGGCGTCTGCAAGAGCGGGAGTAATGTTTGCTATACTTGTGGTCAACCTGGTCATTTCTCGAACCAGTGCCCGAGTAAGCAACAAGGATTGAGAGGCAGAAGACCGAATCAGTTCCAGCCTTCGCAGATGAAAGCCATTGAGGCAACTCCTCTGCAAAAGTTTGTCCAGCATCAACGTAAGCCGCTGCAGCCAAAGCAGTAACCTCTTTAGCAAGAGCCTCCGCACTTCCAAAGAGCCTACGCAATTGAGCAGAAGCCGCTAGAGAAAGATAAAAGAAATTTGGCAGGTATGGGAAAGCTTAATGGCATACCTGTTATTGTTTTGTTCGATACAGGAGCTTCGCATTCGTTTATATCTAGCATTTGCGTAGAGAACCTAGAATTGAAGGTAGAAGAATCAAATCAGGTGCTTAGTGTCGCAACCCCTTTAGGAAAGTCTGCGTTAGTTTCGCGTGTTTGCTCGAATCTAGAATTTGAAGTCGGAAATCGTAAGTTGATCGCGAAATTCTTGAATCTAATCCAGATGTGGGACGTAGATATAATCCTAGGAATGGATTGGTTAACCGAGAACTTTGTGACGATTCGATGCGACTTGAGGCAAATATCGTTTAAACCCCCTAGAGAAGAGTCAACCGTAGTTTTCGGAATTGAGAAGAGAATGAGGAAGAGCGTACCAATAGTTTCGGCTATGAAAGCGCAGAGATTGATGAGGAAGAAAGATACGCAAGTGTATCTAGTTTATCTGAATAAAGACGAGAATCAAGAGTTGAGTATCGATGATGTTCCAATCGTGAGAGAATTCAAGGACGTGTTTCCAGAAGTGTTACCAGGCTTATCCCCTGATCGACAATTGGAGTTTATGATTGATTTAGAACCCGGATCAGCCCCGATATCCAAGGCCCCGTATAGAATGGCTTCAAAAGAACTTCAAGAGTTGAAGATCCAACTGCAAGAATTGTTGGACATAGGCTATATTCGACCAAGTGTATCGCCATGGGGTGCTCCAATTTTGTTTGTGAAGAAGAAGGACGGTAGTTTAAGGATGTGTATAGACTACCGAGAGCTAAACAAGATTACGCTTAAGAACAAGTATCCTTTGCCAAGGATAGATGATTTGTTTGATCAGCTAAAAGGAGCTGGTGTTTTCTCCAAGATTGATTTAAGATCTGGATACCATCAACTGAAGATCAAGCAAGAAGATATTCCAAAGACTGCTTTCAGGACGAGATATGGACATTACGAATTCATAGTAATGCCATTTGGATTAACAAATGCTCCAGCAGTATTTATGGATATGATGAATAGAGTTTTTCACGAGTATTTGGATAAGTTCGTGATTGTCTTTATAGACGATATATTTGGATAAGTTCGTGATTGTCTTTATAGACGATATTTTGGTGTATTCAAGAAATGAAGCCAAGCACGAAAAGCATTTGAGAATTGTATTGGAAACGCTTAGAACTGAAAAGTTGTATGCCAAATTCAGTAAATGTGAATTTTGGTTGAAGGAGGTGAATTTCTTAGGACATGTTGTTTCGTTCGAAGGAATTAAGGTGGATATGGAGAAGGTGAAAGCTGTGCAAGAATGGAAAGCCCCGACATCAGTGCATGAAATCTGTAGTTTCCTCGGTTTAGCAGGATACTATCGGAGATTCATAGAAGGATTCTCCAAGATCGCGAAGCCAATGACAAGCCTATTGAAGAAAGAGACAAAATTCGAGTGGACAGAAGAATGTGAAAGAAGTTTTCAAGAGCTCAAAACGAGATTGACTACAGCTCCAGTACTAGCCTTGCCCGAACCAGACAAAGATTACATCATATATACCGACGCATCTGCTCAAGGATTAGGATGTGTCCTAATGCAAGATGGAAAAGTGATTGCCTATGCTTCAAGACAACTCAAACCTCATGAAGAGAAGTATCCAACTCACGACATGGAATTAGCAGCTGTCGTACATGCTTTGAAGATTTGGCGACATTATCTCTATGGAGCCAAGTGTGAAATATTTTCAGATCACAAGAGTTTGAAGTACTTCTTCGAACATAAGGAGTTGAACATGAGACAAAGAAGGTGGCTCGAGTTAGTGAAAGATTACGATTGCAAGATATCTTACCATCCCGGTAAAGCTAATGTAGTAGTTGACGTGCTAAGTCAAAAGAGAAAGAAGGAAAATTCGGAAGGAACCGAATTAGGATTCCTTCTGACTGATGAAGTTGAGTTGATCGAAGAATTTGGGAAGATGAAAATTGAAGTGATTGTACCTCCAGCGACGGTAGATCAAATGATTGCTACTTTAGTAGTAATGCCTGATTTGAGAGCCCGCATCATAGAAGGCCAGAGAAGAGATGGAGAGTTGGAGAAGCTACGAAGGAAAGTGAGAAGTGAAGAAGTTAAAGAATTTTCTGAGTCAAGCGATAATGCCTTGTTGTACCAAGGAAGAATTTGTGTGCCTAATGACGACAAGTTGAGAAAGGAAATAATGGGTGAAGCTCATGAAACCCCGTATACAGCCCATCCCGGCAGCACGAAGATGTACCAAGACTTAAAGAAACAGTTTTGGTGGAATGGAATGAAAGTGGATGTAGCATTGTTCGTTAAGAGATGCCTAGCTTGCCAGCAAGTGAAATCTTTGCATCAAAGACCGTATGGACCTCTGCAACCCTTACCAGTCCCAGAGTGGAAGTGGGATGGAATCACAATGGATTTTGTGACAGGATTGCCAAGATCAAGGAAAGGAAACACAATAGTATGGGTGATAGTGGATAGATTGACAAAGTCTGCTCATTTCATACCTATTCCACACACCTATGGATCAGCCAAATTAGCTCAGATCTATATCAAGGAAATTGTAAAGTTGCACGGAGTGCCAAAGACGATTACTTCTGATAGAGATTCAAAGTTCACAGCCCGTTTTTGGGAAAGCTTCCACAAGGAGTTGGGAACTCAGTTGCAATTCAGCACTGCTTATCATCCCCAGACCGATGGTCAGTCCGAGCGAACGATTCAAATCCTCGAAGATATGTTGAGAGCTGTTTTGTTAGATAAAGAAGTCGAATGGGAGAAAGTCTTACCTCTTGTTGAATTCATGTACAACAATAGCTATCAGAATACGATAGGAATGGCCCCTTACGAAGCTCTTTACGGAAGAAAATGTTGATCGCTGCTTTATTGGAATGAAGTGGGCGAAAGGAAGGTGATAGGGCTAGAAGCGATTGAGGAAATGATAGAAACTGTGTGCCAAATTTGCAAGAAGATTAAGTAAGCTCAGAGTCGACAAAAATCATATGCTGATAATTGAAGATCCAAGTTGGAATTCGAAGTAGGAAATAAAGTATTTTTGAAAGTATCCCCTTCGAGAGGAGTGTATCGTTTTGGAGTCAAAGGAAAGCTTAAACCTCGTTTTATATACGAGATCCTTGAAAGGATTGGATCCGTATCATATCATTTAGCGTTACCTCCCAGTTTCGGAAGCTCGCATAACGTTTTTCACGTATCGCAATTGAGAAAGTACGTCTTTGATCCGAAGCACGTAATACGCCAAGAGGAAGTCGAGATGAAGCCCGATCTAAGCTACGAGGAGAAATCCGAAAGGATTTTAGATCATAAAGTTTAGCAGCTTCGAACGAAATCGATTCCCTTAGTGGAAGTCAAGTGGTGTCATCATGATCTCAAAGAAGCCACTTCGGAACTCGAAGAAAAGATGAGGGCAAAATATCCCGAGCTATTTTCTCAAGGTTAGTAAATTTCGGGACGAAATTGTTTTTTAAGAGGGTGAGGATGTAATACCCCAAACTTCTATAACATTAGTGAGCGTATTAATTAACCGAGTAAGTTTAAATGACGAGATTTGAGGAATAAAAATTTTCTAAATAAATAGAAATGAGTAAAACGACTGGAATGCCTTATGTGTTTTTACGTGAGATTATCTGTTCTATTTCTTGAAATGATAATGTGATATATATATATATATATATATATATATATATATATATATATATATATATATATATATATATATTGAGTTTGCTTATATGAGAATGAGCACGAGTATGATTTTCAGAAAAACTCCGAAGATTTTTGATTGGAAGTGAATAATGTTGATAACTGAGAAATTGCTATGCGCCGAAGAACTTAGAATAGATTTGAATTAAAATCTTTGAACCTAGAATTAATTCTAAGATCATTGAGATAAGATAAAAGCTTATCCGAGATAAGTTGAGAGAGTTATAAGAATCAAATTATTAAAGGAATAATAAGCCGACTAATTTATTTATTGAGACGTGAATTAGATTTTAGATGTTTTTAATGTCGGAAACGAGACGAGGAGAGATTAGACCCGTTTTTAGCATAAATGGAATAATACGGACCTTTTTATCCGGAAAACTCTTTACGACCGGGTAAGTAATACCCGTAAAAAAATAATGGGACAAATGTCACTCATCTCTCTCCCTCTCTACCGCCATATCTCTCTATCTCTCTCCCTAAATCTCTCTCCAAGCCTATTATGTAGCTTTAATCATGATATTCTTACAAGATTTTAGTAAATTGTGTATTAAGATTGCATGCAAATGCCATCACATCAAACCATCCATCTATCTCTCTTAATATAAGTTCCAACACTAATTGTCATCATTTTTATTCTCTATGTTGGAAATCAAATACATGCATCCTACCTATCTCTCTCCATACAAAAGAGGAATTATTTTCATTCAAGCTATCTCTCTCTCTCTCTCTTTCGAAAAACCTCTAAGAAAGCAAGAAGAAGAAAAACTCTCTCCCTCTCTTCCCCCCATTGCCGTGAACCACCCACACACACTCATACTTGGAAATTCTTCCATTAAAGCCTTGTATTCAAGCTTCAATCTCATGCAAATCAAGAGAAGATCATCACCATCATCTTAGTTCTTCCAAACCCCAAGTTGAAAGGTAATAATTCTCCAAGTTCTTGAGTTTGAAATCCAATAATCATCCTTATTTTTTCATAATTTCGGCTCTTAAGCCCTAAAAATGGATGATTGATTGTTGTTTTATATTTTTTTTCTTGAGGAATCAAGACAAGTTCTTCCAAAAGGAATCCAAGCTAGAAGTTGAGCCTAACTTTCCTCCATCATTTCGATTTCAAGAGGATCAAGAGGAGAAGATCCAATTTATTTTGAAAAGTATGATAATTCATTTGATTTATTGTATATATGTATCTCTCTAAGCCCTAAAAGAAAGAAAACATGCATGCATGGTATTTATTTTATGTTTAGGAAAACTTAGGTTATCGATGTGAAGATCGAGTGAGGAGAAATCGATAGGAGAATCGAACACTAGGATTTAATCGATGAATTAAGAGAAGAAAAAGAAATTAAAAACCCTAAAAAATGGTTAATACCGAAAATTTAGAGAAAAATAGGAGAATTTAAATTTCTTGAGTTATTGTTATTTTGATACTTGATTTATGATTTTTATCATGTTGAGAATGGAAATATATGCATGAAAAATTGAGAAATAAAATGCCCTAAAATTTGCTATGAATGCCGTGAGTTTTAAGAGAAAAAGAGAAAATTATTTTGTTGATTTTGTTGATGATCTAGTTGATGTTTTGATCATGAAATTATTGTGTGATATGATGATTTAATCTTTGATGTTGTTAAGTATGAGAAAATCGAATTGCATGTGAATTTTTTAAAGAAAATAATTTATGATGATTTAGAAGATTTGATGATCTTGATGTTATAATGTTGATGATATATGTTAAAGTGTTAATTTGATTCCTAGATGAAAATAGGATTTTTTTTAGTGACAAAAGAATGAAGTTTAAAAGCTTTAGAAATGTTAAGAATTAAAAAATACATAGAAAGATATATCTAGTAAGTATTTTAAGTGTTCTTGAAATAAGATTTGAAGATTTGAGTTTTGTTTAAATTAAATCAAAAAGAAATTTTGTAGTCAAATTAATAAAATAATCTAGATTTTTATTGAAATAAAAATAATTAAGTGAAGAATAGAGAAGAAAAGAAATTTATTAATTAAATAAATAAGATGTAATACCCCAGAATTTCGGCACAGTCTTAAAATTTAAAGTTATTAATAAAACTAGTTTTGCACGTCTAAGTTTACGATTCTGAATTCTAAGACCAACGGTGATAACCGTTTCCGAAAATAAATTACGGAAGTCAGTTAGATGACTACTGTATTTAGGGTTATCGCGTACGAAAACTTTTTAGTTCTAGAACTCAGAACGGAAAACCGTCTGATTTTTACATTCACGAAATCGCGATACGAACTCGCCCGAGAAAGTTCGTTTTTTTGATTTTCCGGACGAAACTCGGACTGTGTCGTCCCGAGTTTTTGTCGGAATTAAGTTTTTAAATATTAATTTCCAATTAAGTTAAATACGTTAAAATTTTTGGTCGAATCGGAATTTGATGATTTTGTGCCGAGCTACGCTTTTCGTCGTTCGATTTCTGTAACGTCGTATCGCGCCGGAAAAGCGCATAATTTCTTCTTTTTCCCACTCATAGCCGACTTCCCTCCCTCTCTTATACATGATATTTCATTTCTTTATAGTATTTATCCTAATGACTCACCATATAGATATTTACTTTATACTTTACACCTATTAAGTTAATAGATACATAATAACAT
>CM055955.1:88664544-88690514 GCA_029490685.1 Schizonepeta tenuifolia | reverse complement strand
AATTAAGTCTTCATCCTCACTACACTCTCTCCCTCATTTTGAAATACACACACACATATACTCTCCCATTTTTCTTCCATCACCATTGAAGAGCTCCAAGTTCTTGGACAAGAAATCATCACAAGTTCTTCATCCAACCATTGAATCATCCAACTTCCTTTATTAATTGTCAAGGTAATCTCCTCCTCTCTAATCCTATCCAATTGGATTCCATTTCTTTTTATTTTTCAAGTGGATCGATTTTTATGGGTAGATGGATTAGATGTCTTGGTCTCTAATTAGTATAACTAGATGGATTAGATATGGATCTATGATTAAAATTGAAAGAAAATCAAGAACCCCAAAACCTAATGAATACCGAAAATTAGGGGTTGTTGTAGGATAATTTGAATTCTTCAATTAGTTGGATAATCATGCTTAGGAGGTGTTCAATTAGTGATTAGAACAAAAAGAAATCGAAACCCCTATGAATTTAAGTGAGGACCAATTTTTGAGCTAGGGTTTGAGTTGGGATTTTCAATTTAATGATGCAATAAGACTTGAATTGTTTGATTGGTGATATAGTAGTTTGATAAATGGATTAATGTTGATAATTGATGAAAAAAATCACCCCCTTAATTATTATGTTATTACCGAAAAATATGAGGAAATTAGGGGTTTTCATGTAGTTGATTTAGTTGATGATTTGTTGATGAATTAATGTTGCTAATGATAATAGTTGATGTTGGGAATTAATTGAAATTATTCTAAAAATGTTAATGAAATCGTAAGAGACTAAGAACTCGATTTAAGTTGAGATTAAGTAATGATATGAAGTGATGATATGTATAATAATGAATCTCGTTAGATGTTGATTGATGATGTAGAAAATGAACGAATTCCGATAACTTTTGAAATCTCGTAAGAGACGAACAAGTGGTCGTAATTAATAATCGAGAAGTCGAGTAAGGATTTTAACTTGATAATAATTTTTATAATGGACTAAGGAAGGACTTTGTAGTTGACGACATGAGCATTCGGAATATTATAATATGAGTTGTAGTTATAGTCGAGAACTAGAAACGAGAATTTGTTAACTTGATTTTGGTTTAGTAAATGGTAGTTGAAACGTCGAGGTTTGATCGTCGTGGTTATAACCGAGTTTTGAAAAGGAGTCCTTCACGTACGGGAGTACGTGTTGACTGCCTTGAGAGTGAAGTTTCGTGAGAAATCGAGTACGAGAACTTAGAACGAACTTAGGGAGTTATACGTCGATTCTATCGAGCATCTAGGGTTAGCGCGGCAGTTTTACGACCCTTCCTGGAAACTGTAATATCTTTTAGCTCGTTTATCGGATTTGAGATCTATAAATTGGAGCGTAAACTAGACTTTCCAAGCTTTCTAACGGTACAGGGCTCATCCCCTGTTTCCAATTCCTCTGTTCTGGGTAGCCCCCAGAACTACTGCCTTGCGCAGTGAAATTTCAGATGTTGTTTAACTAAGTTGTTTTCTTTGCAACTTAGTTTCTTTCGATCGTTTAGGCCGTAATAAGTTAACGACTACCTTCTCTACTAACCTAAGAGTCGAGTATGAGACCTTTCGAGTTTTAAACGAGATTTTTTCAAGTCTCGTTCCCGTTTAATTAAAATGAAACTAGTAGCGTGCAAATGCCTAAAGAAATGAAACGACAAACCTAATTCGAATTTCTATGTTCGATTATCTTTTACGACCGATTTTAAAGTGTTATTATTTTACGATGAAGGAGGAAGCCAGCAGTAAGGAAAGGACGGAAGATCAGGAGAACGAAAGCTCGTACTTAGTTCTGTAAATGCTAAGGTGGGCTTTTATATATAAAACAAAACGAGCAATGCTCGAAAACCTTTCTTTATCGCTTTGATATCTGTGTTTTCAAAGTGATAATTATGGCATGAACTGTTTTATGTTTTATGTGAGTTCTCTTGTACCTATCTGAGTTAACATTCGTGTTTTCCAGATTTTATGAGTTAATCAAATAGGTTAACTAACGATCGGCTCTGAGTAAGCTATTAAGTGCTTTCTAGAGTTAGTGCACTTTGTAACCTGTGGTGTATGTGGTATCCTGTTGAGGGGTAACCAGCCACGGTGAATGAGAATTGGTCAAGATTGAACGTAACATACCAGAAAATGCTCGGCAGTAAATTGAGAAAATCAGTCAGAAAATGTTTTAGTAGACACAGGCTAATTTTTAAATAAAACCCCGATGTGCTACAAATTATGAAATGCCAGATTATCTCTACTTATGATTATGTTTTCGGCATCGTGCCCACTAAGTACTTTCATACTTAGCCCTGCATATGTTTTCTAAATGTGCAGGTTGAAGCAACGAGAACGGCGGTGGTTGAAGTTGAGTCGAGTTGTTAGGAAGCTTTAGCTTATAACTTACTTTCCGCTACAAAACTCTAAGTCTTTTGAGGATATGTACATTTGTTGAATCACTGTAGTTTAAGTCTTGTTCATTGAATGTATGATGTCTTTTATGTATGTTTAGTTAGTCAGCCCCCTTCTTCCCCGCTTCTTTAATCCAATCCCAGTTGCACCCCGGCTTCTGCAGTCCCTCAGGATTTGGGGCTGTGACATAAGAGTCGAGAAAATCGAGTTAAAGAGAATAAAATAGTAAGAAAATGAAAAGAAGATTTAATCGAATCAAAGAAAAGATGTTAGACGAGTTAAGTTTAAATACTCGTATAGTTTAATCAAGAAAATAATGGAATAAGATATCGAGTAATGATTTTGAAAGTAATTAATTAAAATTAATTAAATAAGTTGTGTTTCAAACCGTGTAGATTAAGAATAAACTGAGAAGTATTGCCGAGATAATAATTAGAACAGTAATAGTTGAGTTAAGAAATGAGAATCGAGTTAGAAATAGAAATGAAATTCCTATTTCATAAGGGTTTATTAAAAATTAAAAAGAATTTTTGTTAATTGAGTAAAGATTTATAAAATGCTTCATAAAACAATGAATTTGGAAAAAGTGTTGTTTATAAGTCGAGAAAAATGAATGATATTGTTTGAGCTTTATAAAAAGGAATTCTTATTTGAATTAAGTTCGAAAATAAAAATTGAGTAAATGTTAATGTGTCTTGAAATGTGATTAAATTTAAAACAATGTGTTTGATTTGTTTGAATTTATTATGCGATTGAATTAAATGTTTGAGTAAATGATATTATTTGGTGATAATGTGAAGAATTATTAAGTTTGTTTGTATGCAAAATAATTGAGCTATTGAGTTGTTAATTAAAATCAAGAATTGATTAAGTTTATTCAAGAAAGCTCGAGTAATAGAATTTAGATAGACGACGTTTCATAAATAAAGCGAGAAGTACCAAGACATTGGTTAGTAATATTAACCAATCATCGAGTAGAGTTAATGGCTTAAAGAAGAGAATGCGAGACTTTTAGAAAAGAATAGCTTTGAGAGAAACGACTCAAGTAGAAGTCCTTCAGTCGAGACCAACGCCTTTTATTCGTCTTTGCGTAATATCTTATTTTTCTTTATCGATGTCGAACTGCGAAGGATCAAGCCGGACGGAAAGATAAGCGAGGACAATAGCCCTTAAACCGCCTAGCTAGAATCTTCGAAAGTTAGGTGGGCTTTTCTGAACCAAAACTATCGATGTATGTTATTGAGAATTATTATATGATTTTTAAATGTGATTGACTTGCCGTTTTATTGAGTTTAGTATGTGTTATCATCTGTTTATTTGAGATATTATCATCCTGTGAAAGGCAGGAAACCCACGTGTGGTATGTTAAATGTTGAGGTGACTGTGAGCCTTGCTTCGGTTGGGCCGGTCACAGTGTTCGAGAAGGAGGCCTACTTCTCGGCATAGTGAGACTATTTGTGACAGATGATGCATACTATTGATATATGTTATGTTTTGACTGCGCAGTGTATTTGAAAGAAAATGTTTTAGCATGCACAAGTAAAATCATTTTAAGTTACTTAAGTACTTATGATGTTTCGGCAAGGCAAGTTCAATTGATATAGCTTTAAGAGCATCTTTTTCCCAAATATTTTCGGCATGTGTTCACTGAGTACGAAGTACTCAGCCCTGCGTGTATTTCTAAACGTGCAGGTTGACAGGATGGTGATGGCATGGACGTTTGGTGGTGTGGTGTTTTTGATTGAGTCGAGTCGGATGTCGGACTGGCATTTGCACGTCTTCATACGTGTGAATGTTGGGATTTGAGTCAAGTTTTCCGCTGCAACCCTTTTGAAATGAAAGTCTGTTGATATACTTTGATACATGTTTTTTATTCCGAGCGATGTGCTCGATGGTTTAAATATTCGTTGAATTCTTAATCTCGTTGACCTGAAATACTTATCGTATCCTTGTTAATATGTGATTTTGAAATGCTCTGTTATTGCTTCATTATGTCTTTGATAGTCTTGTTCGAGTGATGTTGCTTTCATTAATGTTTTCCCCGAGCATGTTCCCCGTATTTGCGTTGATGGTTAGTTGATTAGGTTGTGTTGTTGTTTGTAAGTCACACCTCGAGTGTCGGGGTGTGACATTTCCTGTCACAGCGCCAAATCCCGAGGGACGGCAGAAGCCGGGGTGCGACTGGGGTTGGATTAAAGAAACGGGGAAGATGGGGGCTAACTAACTAAACATACATAAAAGACATCAAACATTCAATGAACAAGACTTGAATAATATAAAGAAAGAGTTAATTGCGAAGGATTATTTTACAGACTTATGCTACAGTGATTTGTTCAATATACAGATTCTCAAAAGACTTAGAGTTTTGCAGCAGAAGTAAGTCATAAGCTAAAGCATCCTATCTTCTCAACTCAACTTCAACCACCGCCGCCATCGTCGCTTCAACCTGCACATTTAGAAAACAATGCAGGGCTAAGTACAAAAGTACTTAGTGGGCACGATGCCGAAAACATAATCATAGGTATAGATAAATATGACATTTCATAATTTGTAGCACATCGGGGGTTTTATTAAAAAGGGCCCGTGTCTACTAAATATTTTCTGACTCGTTTTTCTCAATTTAGCTTGCAAGCATTTTTCTGGTATGTTACGTTCAAATCTTGACCAATTCTCATTCACCGTGGCTGGTACCCCTCAACAGGGTATCACATACACCACAGGTTACAAAGTGCACTAACTCTGGAAAGCACTTAGCAGCTAACTCAGAGCCGATCGTTAGTTAACCTAGTTAGATTAACTCTAAATCTGGAAAATACGAATGTTAACTCAGATAGGTACAAGAGAACTCACATAAAATGTAAAACAGTTCATGCCATAATTATCACTTTGAAAACACAGATATCAAAGCGATAAAGAAAGGTTTTCCGAGCATTGCTCGTTTTATTTTATATATAAAAGCCCACCTTGTGATACAGAACTAATAAGTTGTAGCTTCCGATCTTCTGATCTTCCATCCTTTCCTTACTACTGGCTTCCTCCTTCATCGTAAAATAATAACACTTAAAATCGGGTCGTAAAAGATAATCGATTATTGAAAATCGAAAAAGATTTTAGTCGTTTCATTTCTTTAGGCAATTGCACGCTTACTAGTTTCATTTTAATTAAACGGGAACGAGATTCGAACAAATCTCGTTTAGAACTCGAAAGGTCTCATACTCGACTCTTAGGTCAGTAGAGAGGGTAGTCGATAGCTTAATACGACTTAAAAGATCAAAAGGAATTAAGTTGGAAAGGAAATCAACTTAGGAAATTAAGTTTTAGTCCTTTAGACGATTTATGCATTTTCACGCTTAACTAAATTTCTTTACTTTAACGGATACGAGATACCAACTCGTCTCGTTTAGCACTCAAGGCTTCATACTTGACACTAAGGTCAGTAGGAAAATAGTCGTCAAGTTATTACGGCTTAAACGATCGAAAGAAGCTAAGTTGCGAACAAAACAACTTAGAAGAATGAATTCTGAAAAATCACTGCGCATTACAGTAACTCTGGGGACTGCCCAGAACAGGGGAACTAGAAACAGGGGATGAGCCCTGTACCGTTTGAAATGTTGGGATGTCTAGTTTACGCTCCAATTTACGGATCATAAATCCGATAAACGAGCTAAAAGTTATTACAGTTTCTGGCAAGGGTCGCAAAACTGCCGCGCTAACCCTAGTTGCTCGATAGAAACGACGTATAACTTCTTAGGTTCGTTCTAAGTTCTCGTATTCGATTTCTCATGAAACTTGACTCTCAAGGCAGTCAACACGTACCCCCGTACATGATGAACTCCTTTTCAAAACTGGTCCAATAGCACGACGTTCTAAACGTCGGCTTTCAACTAACATGTACTAAACCAAAAATCAAGTTAACCAATTCTCGTTCTAATTCTCGACTATAACTACAACTCATATTAAAATAGCTCGAAAGCTCATGATGTCAACTACAAAGTTATACCTTAGTCCATTATAAACAATATTATCCAGTTAGAATTCTTATTCGACTTCTCGGTTATTAATTACGACTAATTGTTCGTCTCTTACGCGATTTTAAAAGTTATCGGATTTTGTTCAAATTTTACGTCATCAAACAACATCTAACGAGATTCATTTTCATGCATATCATCACTTCATATCATTACTATATCTCAGCTTAAATCCACTTCTTTGTCTCTTACATTCCACAAAATAATTTTAGAAAATTCTCAAATAATTCCTATTATCAACTAACATCATTAGGAACATTATTTCATCAACAAAACATCATCTAAATCAACTACATGAAAAGCCCTAAATTTCTCAAAATTTTCGGTAATGACACACAATTAAAGAGGGTGATTTTCTTCATCAATCAACACCATTTATCCTTAAATCATACTATTATATCATCCTTTAAACAATTGAAGTCCAATTACTCATTAAATTGCAAAACCCCAATTCCAAACCCTAGCCCTAAATCGCTTTTCATCAATTCATAGGGCTTTTGATTTCGTTTTGTCTTAATCCCTAATCGAACACTTCCTAAGCAATCTCATGACATCAATTTAAGAATTCCATCATCTCACCTAAAAGCCCTAATTTTCGGTAATGACCAAGACTTAGGGTTCTTGGATTTTCTTCAATTTTAATCCTACAATTCATCTTTAAACACATCCAATTTCACTAATCGAAGATCAAACATCTAATTCCATCACCCATGAAACTCGATCCAAAGAAGAAATAAAAAGAAATGGATTTTGGATGGATAGAATTAGAGAGGAGACTAATACCTTGAAGATTAGTGAAGGAAGAATTGAAGTTCGATGGATGAATGAAGACTTGTGTGATTTATCTTGCTCAAGAACTTGATCTTCAACAATGGAGGAAATGAAATGAGAGAGATGAAGTGTATGAGGGGGAGGCTGCCGATTTCTTTTGGGGAGGGAGGGAGATGATTAATTGTTATGTTATAAGGTGTATTAACCTATTAGGTGTAAAGTAGGAATAGTATAACACTTAGGTGTAAAGTTAATACTATATAAAAATCAAATATCAAGCTTAAGAAACTTGACACGTCTGCAGATTCTGGCTATGGCAAATAATTTTCTCACCGGCTCTCTGCCGTCGAATTTGCTCTCGCAAGGAGTTTTTTAGTAAAGATATAGGAATGAGTCCCCTTAATCAAAAGAAGAAGGGGATAGCCCTATTAGTCGCTGTGTTAGAGAGAGCTCGTGAATTGCTCTAGCAAGGTAGCTATCAAGTTCAAGTATCAGGTTCGAGTGTTAGTAGTTGATGTCAATCAGAGGTCAAATCCTTTTATAGTACCAGACGAGAGGAGAGGGAAGTCGGCTAAGAGAGAGAGGGAAGGAGAAATTACGCACTTTTTCGGCACGATACGACGTTACGGAAAATGAACGACGAAAAACGTAGCTCGGCACAAAATCGTCACAGTCCGATTCGGCCAAAAATTCTAACGTATTAAACTTAATCGGAAAATAATATTTAAAATTTTACTTCCGACAAAAACTCGGGACGACACAGTCCGAGTTTCGTCCGGAAAATCATAAAAACGAACTTTCTTGGGCGAGTTCGTATCGCGATTTCGTGAATGTAAAAATCAGACGTTTTTCCGTTCTGAGTTCACGAACTAAAAACTTTTCGTACGCGATAACCCCAAATACAGTAGTCGTCTAGCTGACTTCCGTAATTTATTTTCGGAAATGGATTTGACCGTTAGTCTTAGAATTCAAAATCGTAAACTTAGGCGTGCAAAGCCATTTTTATTATTAACTTTAAAATTTTTAGATCGTAAGGAATTTCCGGGGTATTACATCCTACCCCCCTTGCGAAAAATTTCGTCCCGAAATTTGCATACCTTCTGCAAAAAGATGAGGATATCTCTCCTTCATCTTCTCCTCGAGTTCCCACGTGGCTTCTTCTTGCCCGTGGTGGTTCCATAGCACTTTAACGATTGGTATCGATTTGGTTCTTAACTCTTGGACTTTTCTATCTAGAATCGATATCGGCTTCTCTTCATAGCTTAGGTCAGATTCAAGAACTACGTCTTGCTGACTAATGATGTGCTTAGGATCGTAGACATATTTGCTCAATTGGGAAACGTGAAAAACGTTGTGAACACTTCCTAGACTTGGCGGTAAGGCCAATCTATAAGCGACGGGTCCTATTCTCTCGAGGATTTCGTAAGGTCCTATAAATCTGGGTCTTAGTTTACCCTTAACTCCGAATCTAACGATTCCTCTGGTCGGTGATATCTTAAGAAAGACTTTATCTCCTATTTCAAACTCAAGATTGGTTCGATGATCATCGGCATAAGACATATGTCGGCTCTGGGCTTCTTTCATTCTATCTCGTATCTACCGAACTATCACAATCATCTCATTTACTGCATCCGGGCCTAGGTTCTTTCTCTTACCTACTTTGTCCCAATAAAGTAGCGATCTACATTTCCTTCCATACAAAGCCTCTAACGGAGACATTCCTTTCGTGGCCTGATAGCTGTTGTTGTAAGCGAATTCGACTAAGTGTAGAATTTCTTCCCAATTCGCGCCTTGGTCTAAAACCACCGTTCTTAACATATCGACTAAAATCTGAATTGTTCTCTCTGACTGTCCATCTGTCTGTGGGTGAAACGCTGTACTGAAATTAAGCTCTGTCCCCAATTCTTTCTGCATCGTAATCCAAAATCTCGAGGTAAATTTGGCGTCTCTATCTGATACTATGACCTTCGGTACTCCATGCATACGTACAATCTCTCTAACGTACAACTGAGCTAGTTTCTCTGATCCGTAGGTAATCTTAATCGGTAAGAAGTGCGCTGACTTCGTAAGCCTATCTATTATCACCCAAATTGTTGTGTTTCCTCTCCTTGACTTAGGCAAGCCTGTGACAAAATCCATAGCTATGCCTTCCCACTTCCATTCTGGGACATCTAATGGTTGTAGTAATCCATATGGTCGTCGGTGTAAAGCCTTAACTTGCTGACATACCAAACACCTTTCTACAAACGAGGTAACGTCTCGTTTCATTCCATTCCACCAAAAGTTTCTTCTCAAATCTTGATACATTTTTGTACTTCCTGGATGTGCTGTATAAGGTGTGTCGTGAGCCTCACTCAAGATCTCGTTCTTCAGTTTGTTGTCGTCATCAGGAATACAAATCCTGCCTTCATAAAGTATCACATTGTCTGGTGCTTCGGAATATCCGTCTGGTTTCTCTGTTCTTATCCTTAATCGCAACTTTTCCATTGACTCGTCTTTTCTCTGAGCACTGATGATTCTCTCTCATAAATCTGGTGTAGCTTCTAATGCTGCAATCTGACTTGTTATCGTAGCTGGCGTGTCAAGCACTCTGATATCCATCTTCTCGAATTCTCGCACTAAAGTTTCTTCCTCTACAAAAAGGCATCCTAACTTCGTTGGAGCCTTGCAACTCAATGCGTCTGCTACCACATTAGCCTTTCCTGGATGATAATTGATTCCGCAGTCGTAATCCTTGACTAATTCAAGCCATCTTCTTTGTCTCATATTCAGTTCTTTTTGCTCGAAAAAGTACTTCAGGCTCTTGTGATCGGTGAATATTTCAACCCTTACACCATAGAGATGGTGTCTTCAAATCTTTAACGTATGCACCACGACTGTGAGTTCTAAGTCGTGGGTTGGATACCCAACTTCGTGAGGTCGAAGTTGTCGTGAAGCATAAGCTATTACTCGTCCGTCTTACATTAAGACGCAATCTAATCCATTTTTCGATGCGTCGGTGTAAACCACATACTCCTTGCTTGTGTCTGGAAGTGCTAGTACTGGCGCAGTGGTTAACTTTTCCTTAAGCTTTTGGAAACTTTTCTCGCACTCGTCCGTCCACTTAAATTTGGTCTCCTTTCTGAGTAGCTGCGTTATCGGGCGGGCGATCGTGGAGAATCCCTCAATAAACCTTCTGTAGTAACCGGCTAATCCCAAGAAACTTCTAATCTCATTCTGACTCATTGGTGACTTCCGGTTGTGCACTGCCTCTACTTTGGCTGGGTCCACTTTAATTCCTTCCGCCGATACTATGTGTCCAAGGAACATTACTTCCTTTAGCCAAAATTCGCATTTACTGAATTTGGTGTTAAGTTTCTCAGTTCTTAGTATTTCCAACACTATCCGTAGATGTTCCTCGTGCTCCTTTTCATTCTTAGAGTAAACGAGGATGTCGTCGATGAATACTAAAATGAATTTGTCCAAATAAGGGTGGAAAACTCTATTCATAAGGTCCATGAATACAGCTGGAGCGTTGGTTAAACCAAATGACATCACTAGGAATTCGTAATGGCCATATCGGGTTCTAAAAGCGGTCTTTGGTACGTCCTCAGGTTTGATTTTCAGCTGATGGTACCCTGACCTTAAATCTATCTTGGAGAAAACTCCTGCACCCTTGAGCTGATCGAATAGATCCTCGATCCTTGGCAAAGGATATTTGTTCTTGAGCGTGATCTTGTTCAGTTCTCGGTAATCTATACACATTCTCATCGATCCGTCCTTTTTCCTAACAAAAAGCACTAGTGCTCCCCAAGGTGAGACGCTTGGCCTGATAAAACCAAGGTCTAGCAATTCTTGTAACTGGATTTTGAGCTCTTCTAGTTTTTTATGTGCCATCCTATATGGGGCTTTAGATTTAGGTGCGGCTCCTGGTTCTAAGTCGATTGTGAAGTCCACATGGCGATCTGGTGGCAATCCTGGTAATACTTCTGGAAAGACATCTTCATATTCATTCACAACCTTTACGTCTTGGATGGTCTTTTCGGCTCCTGGCTCACCGACTAGGTACACAAGATAAGCTATGGTACCTTTCTTCTTCATGAGTTTCGTGGCTTGAAGGGCTAATATAATTGGTACGCCTCTACCCATTGAAATTCTGTGGAATTCGGTTGGTTCTTTACCCGGCGGTTGAAAAGAGATTTTTCTCTCGTTGCAGAGAATCGTAGCGTAATTCTCCGACAACCAATCCATTCCTAGGATTATATCTACGTCTCACATTATCATAACGTTTAAGTTGTTCGCTATAACCTTATGAGTTCCGATTTCTAGTTCTAGGTTAGAGCAAATATGCGTGGAAGTAGTGATCTCTCCTGAAGGTGTGGCTACTCTCATAGAATGTGCAGCTCTTTCAGGTCTGATGTCTAAGTTATCGGCACACGAGCTAGCAATGAAAGAATGCGATGCGCCAGTATCAAACAGTATCTTAATAGGGATGTTGTGTAGTTTTCCCATACCTGCGAGATTGCCTTTTCCTTTGCGCTGACCACCTTATTTGATAGCGCATGCCCTCGCATTCTGTTGCTATTGTGCATGCTGCTGAAACTGCTGTTGGTTCATTAGCGGCTGCTGCGGCTGTGCTTGTATGGCTCGAAGAGGTACAGCTTGGAGCGGCTTCGGGCAATCCTTTTTCATGTGCCCCTTCTGTCCACAGTTGAAACAGTTGGGGGTGCCTATCTGACAGACTCCGGGATGGGCTTTGTTGCACTTCGGGCAGACAGGAATGGTAACCCTCCCTGGGTTAATTGCCCCCTGATTGAAATTTCGCTGCTGCCCTTGCGGCTGGTTCTGTTGTCCGTTGTCCTTCCACGGCGAGTTCTGCTTATTTCCTTGAATAAACAACCCCGATTGGTTGTTTCCCTGCCACGGCCTCTTGTTGCTGTTGTTGTTGTTGTTGTTGCTATTCTGTCCAGGCTGCTGATAGCCCTGCTGATTTCCCTTTCTCTGACTTCCCTGGTTGTTGAAGTTTTGATTGTAGCCTCCACTACCTCTTCTGTTCCATTTTCTCTTTCCCTGGTAGTTGCTACTATTGTTGTTATAGTAGCCTCGATTCTGATTCTGTGCTGGAGCTAATGCAGTTGGTACAGTCTTCTTCTCATCAGGCACGACGGCCTCCATTTCCAAAGCTCTTCCCAAAATATCCGTGTAGCTTAGTCCTCCATGACTAGCTAATGCGATTCCCAGTTCATGTCGTAATCCTCCCTGAAACTTCTTAGATAACTTCTCCCCTATGTCAACTAATGCCGGCGCATACCTTGACAGTTCGCAAAACTTGGCATCATGTTCAGTCACGGTCAGCTTTCCTTGCTTCAAATTGTAAAACTCGGCTTCCTTCTGTGCCCTATATGTCTTGGGTACGTACTTATCAAACAGTATTTCCTTAAACTCTTCCCACGTGAAACGAGCCAGATGCTCTGCGGGTATCACCTTTTGTCTTGCTTCCCACCAGTAATCTGCCGATCCAGTCAGCTGGAATGCGACACAAAGCATTCTCTCCTCATTAGTACATCTGAGGAGTTTGAATATCTTCTCGGTAGATCTCACCCATAGCTCAGCATCGCTAGGGCTGCCCGTTCTATTAAACATCGGAGGGTTCCTCTTGAGGAAGAGATCCTCAATATCTCTACGGGGCGGTGGTGGAGGTGGTGGTGATGGGGGTGGTGATAGGGATGGTGATGGTGATGGGGTAGCATTCTGCTCATACTCTTGTTCTTTGTTGTTTTCTGGTTGACGTCTCCCACGTCCTGTAGGCCTTCCAGGTCCTCGACCTCTCCTATTGTTAACGTTTCTCGGCGGCATTTTGTTTGGTCTAAGCAAAAATTGAAATTCTCATTAGTCATTTCTGTTGATTACTCTTAGTACTTACTAACTCGTTCTCAACTCAATCAAGTTCACGGGACGATAAATCGAACATAGCTTCGATATTAACATCATAATCTTTTAACTTTCAAGTTAAACTTAATTCTCATTACACAAGTTCATTCGACATTCTGATTTTAATTACACGATTCATAGGAAATTTTTTCTTGATTAAAAACCCTCTTATGGGTCATGTATATATATATATATATCAAAAAGAATATTAATTCTGCCTCCAATGAGGACTTATACACAAAAGGTTAGACTACTACTAGTCTAAACTAGGCTGACTGCCTACTATTTACCGGGTGCACTAACAAGCTGCAACTCCGTATCTACTAAAGTACTTGAATGGAAACGATTCATAAAATTTCGTATCCGCTAGAGTACTACAAAAAAAACTAGTTACTGATCCGACTCTATACAGGACAAAAGAAACTACAACTACTACTGATATTTACCCGCGTCTAAGACGCTCTGCTAAACTAAACTGCAGTCGAGTCCAAAACTACCCCCTATGGCCTGCAAAAACCCTAACAGTCCTCCTCTGGGTCCTCTTCCAGATCCTCCTCCGGATCCTCCTCCGGGTCCTTCTCCGGATCCTCGTCCGGGTCATCCTCCTCGGACTCTGAACTAAAAACAAGCTGAAGTGCCTCGTCCTCCCTCAGAGTAGAGCCGTCAGCAAGTGTAAGCAAAGCGGGTGACGGTTCCTCTGAAACTGTCTCCTCCAGGTCGGAAACCAAGTAGTCCTCGGTGACCTCTACTGCACGCTTCTTCAGGGGAAGAAGGTGCTCGGGAACTGAGCCTGAACCTGAACCTGACTCGAACTCCTCCCTAGAACGGACCCTGGACGGTTCTGCCTCCATCTGCTCTCTGACTACTCCCCACTTTGCACAGATCTCCTCGAGCGGCGTAAGTGGAGATGGTAACTCTAATAAGGCGGCAAGCTCCGCATCGATCTCTCGGCACTCAGACTCCTCCCTAAACAGTCTCGTCTCTAAGGGTCCTCTGACTCTAACATTGACGTCAGGCAAGAACGGCGAAGATAGTCCTAACAACGCGGCTGTCTCAGCATTGATCTCTATGAATCCCGGCCCTGGGATCAACTTCTCGATCTGTGTCCCAACTGGCAGTAGCTCCGGTGTAACAGCGGGCTCCGCGTCCTCCTCTAACTGCTCGGACTCTGCGTCCTCCTTCTCACTCGGTACACCGTCTGGTGGCAACTCCAACAGGGCGGAAAACTATGGGTCTAAGTCGAGGTGCTCTGGCTCTGTCTCTGCTGGAAACTAACTGTAGGGAAGGTGCGGCTCTAAAGGGACTGGAAGCATGTATCTGCTTTCAAAGAAACGCCTGTGCACAAACAGGGCGAATCCGGTGTAGTTGCCGGTCGGCTCAGTGTCGTCGCCGAAGATCCCTAGGAAGTACCACGCCGTGCGGTGCGCCTTACCGCGCCACTCATTCGGTAGGTGTACAATCAGGTCTAGTATTGCCTGACTCTCCGGGATCAAGTGTCGCACTGGAAAGTAAGCTGAAGAAAAATTGATAACAATCTGTCCCACGTCTTCCTCGCCGTAGTCTGCCTCAAACTCGTAATACTCGTCCTGAATCATGTCTAGTATGGTGCGCTCGCACTCGACCAAAGGCTGGCTCTTCCGAGCTGTAACACGAGTCCTAGCCATCCTACAAAAGTTTGTAAGGAAACACGGATCAGTAACAGGTAGGGAAAATAACTTATCTCAACGAAAAACTTAAATTACAAAATGAACATTCCTTATTCAATTGTAACATCATCACTTAAGACAACCACTTATCAAGACTTCTAGCAATTCAAGAAATTGCACTCAACAACATACATATACATATAAAATTAAAAATTTCAAGACTTTTATTTCCATTCTTATCTTACTACATTCTCATTTACTTTGATTCTTTAGTATTTTCTCAAAAACATTTCTTAACGACTCTCACTTATTAAAACAAAGTACGTTTACTTTGTTCATGTTACTTATTCAAAAGTAACATCCATTCACAAAAGAATTTGTCGTTTACGACTCGTGATATTCATACTAGTTGTAGTCGTCGCTCAAAGACGAAATATGGAATAAATTCCAAAAGAAAATGGAATTTAACTTAAAGAAAAATTTTCTGGAAAACTAAGTTCCAGTTGTCGTCGCTAGAATCGGGCGATCGATAGAAAGAAAAAAAAAACTAATCAAGCTTCGTGCTCGACTTCTAATAATTTATACGATTTTTTTTTTCTTCGTAAAGTTCGTTCAAGGCAAATACTACTGAAACACGAAACGAAAAGAAAACGGAATGACGTGATACGAATGACGTCATTTACGTTACTTACACATAAGTAGCGTTCACTCATTTCATTTGGCTTTGATTCCCTTTATTCAATTTTCGTCGTCTCGTTCATAACTTTCTTAATTCAGAGCCGAAAGCTTCTCAAACATCTAATCGTTCCCTTCGTTTACTAACACGATTTACCGAATCACTTTTTTTTTTTCATTTCACTTTCCTCGCAGGAAATTCTTATTTGGATTTTTAAAACAAAGTTCGACTTTGCCGAATCTTCATTCATGTTACTTAACGCACATGACATTCGTCAGTAGAAGTTCTCCTCGTGTTGGGGATCTCCTTTCGAAATCATTTCAAAATAACGTTTCTTAAAAACGTCTAAATTCTCGAAGAACCGGAAAGATCTTAGGTTTCGAGTCTACGTTCTCATTGAACCGGGAAAAATCCCTAAAATCCGACTATATTCTTGTGTCCAAAATTTTTTTCAAAAGAAAGAAATTATCGCGCAAATAATTTTACATAAGATAGTACTCGTACTATCACATAATCGCATAAAGTATAAAAATTTTACTTCCATAAAATTCTTAAATGCGGAACACAACTCATTCTCATTCTCAATTTCATTGCATACTTGTTCATAAAATTTCTTATTTAAAAGAAATCGCATAATTGAAATTCTTTCCTTTTCCTCATTGAGTCGACGTAGCGGGAGGTTGAGTTGACATCTACATTCTCAATCTTAGTGTTATAGTCTAACTCTTATCTTCTACTTTGATGGAAGACTTTGATCTAGAGTATATATAAATACTCTATCCTATGACTCGAAGAAGACTCGATATAGAGTACGAATGAATACTCTATATTATTACTCGAAGGAAGACTTGTATATAAATACCACTCCGTGATATTACTAGAAGGAATGACTCGTAATAGAAAAAGATGACTCATAACCAGAGCAGGAAACAACTTACTGCTCCGATACCACTTTGTGGTATTACTGAAAGAATGACTCAGTCTAGAAGACTGACTCGCAATAAGAGCAGAAGACGAACTTCTGCTCAGATACCACTTGTGGTATCACTAAAAGAATAACTCGTACTAGAAGAATGACTCATGATCAGAGCAAGAGACAAGCTCGGCTCTGATACCACTCTGTGGTATTACTGAAAGAATGACTCGGACTAGAAGATTGACTCATAGTCAGAGCAAGAGACGAACACTGCTCTGATACCACTCTGTCACAGCCCCAAATCCCGAAGGACGGCAGAAGCTGGGGTGCGACTGGGGTTGGATTAAAGAAGCGGGAAGAAGGGGGCTAACTGACTAAACATACATAAAAGACATCAAACATTCAATGAACAAGACTTGAATATTATAAAGAAAGAGTTAATCGCGAAGGATTACTCGACAAAAGTACACGATAGTAACTAAGTTCAAGTTTACAGACTTATGCTACAGTGATTTGTTCAATATACAGATTCTCAAAAGACTTAGAGTTTTGCAGCGGAAGTAAGTCATAAGCTAAAGCATCCTATCTTCTCAACTCAACTTCAACCACCGCCGCTATCGTCGCTTCAACCTGCACATTTAGAAAACAATGCAGGGCTAAGTACAAAAGTACTTAGTGGGTACGATGCCGAAAACATAATCATAGGTATAGATAAATATGGAATTTCATAATTTGTAGCACATCGGGGGTTTTATTAAAAAGGGCCCGTGTCTACTAAACATTTTCTGACTCGTTTTTCTCAATTTAGCTTGCAAGCATTTTTCTGGTATGTTACGTTCAAATCTTGACCAATTCTCATTCACCGTAGCTAGTACCCCTCAACAGGGTATCACATACACCACAAGTTACAAAGTTCACTAACTCTGGAAAGCACTTAGCAGCTAACTCAGAGCCGATCGTTAGTTAACCTAGTTAGATTAACTCTAAATCTGGAAAACACGAATGTTAACTCAGATAGGTACAAGAGAACTCACATAAAACGTAAAACAGTTCATGCCATAATTATCACTTTGAAAACACAGATATCAAAGCGATAATGAAAGGTTTTCCGAGCATTGCTCGTTTTATTTTATATATAAAAGCCCACCTTGTGATACAGAACTAATAAGTACTAGCTTCCGATCTTCTGATCTTCTGTGCTTTCCTTACTGCTGGCTTCCTCCTTCATCGTAAAATAATAACACTTAAAATCGGATCGTAAAAGATAATCGATCATTGAAAATCGAAAAAGGTTTTAGTCGTTTCATTTCTTTAGGCAATTGCACGCTTACTAGTTTCATTTTAATTAAACGGGAACGAGATTCGAACAAATCTCATTTAGAACTCGAAAGGTCTCATACTCGACTCTTAGGTCAGTAGAGAGGGTAGTCGATAGCTTAATACGACTTAAAAGATCAAAAGGAATTAAGTTGGAAAGGAAATCAACTTAGGAAATTAAGTTTTAGTCCTTTAGCCGATTTAGGCATTTTCACGCTTAACTAAATTTCTTTACTTTAACGGATATGAGATACCAACCCGCCTCATTTAGCACTCAAGGCTTCATACTTGACACTGAGGTCAGTAGGAAAATAGTCGTCAAGTTATTACGGCTTAAACGATCGAAAGAAGCTAAGTTGCGAACGAAACAACTTAGAAGAATGAATTCTGAAAAATCACTGCGCATTACAGTAACTCTGGGGACTGCCCAGAACAGGGGAACTGGAAACAGGGGATGAGCCCTGTACCGTTTGAAAGCTTGGGATGTCTAGTTTACGCTCCAATTTACGGATCGCAAATTCGATAAACGAGCTAAAAGTTATTACAGTTTCCGGAAAGGGTCGCAAAACTGCTGCGCTAACCCTAGTTGCTCGATAGAAACGACGTATAACTTCTTAGGTTCGTTCTAAGTTCTCGTATTCAATTTCTCATGAAACTTGACTCTCGAGGCAGTCAACACGTACCCCCGTAAGTGATGAACTCCTTTTCAAAACTCGTCCAATAGCACGACGTTCTAAACGTCGGCTTTCAACTAACATGTACTAAACCAAAAATAAAGTTAACCAATTCTCGTTCTAATTCTCGACTATAACTACAACTCATATTAAAATAGCTCAAAAGCTCATGACGTCAACTACAAAGTTATACCTTAGTCTATCATAAACAATATTATCAAGTTAGAATTCTTATTCGACTTCTCGGTTATTAATTACGACTAATTGTTCGTCTCTTACGCGATATTAAAAGTTATAGGATTTCGTTCAAATTTTACGTCATCAAACAACATCTAACGAGATTCATTTTCATGCATATCATCACTTCATATCATTACTATATCTCAGCTTAAATCCACTTCTTTGTCTCTTACATTCCACAAAATAATTTTAGAAAATTCTCAAATAATTGCTATTATCAACTAACATCATTAGGAACATTATTTCATCAACAAAACATCATCTAAATCAACTACATGAAATGCCCTAAATTTCTCAAAATTTTCGGTAATGACACACAATTAAAGAGGGTGATTTTCTTCATCAATCAACACCATTTATCCTTAAATCATACTACTATATCATCCTTTAAACAATTGAAGTTCAATTACTCATTAAATTGCAAAACCCCAATTCCAAACCCTAGCCCTAAATCGGTTTTCATCAATTCATAGGGCTTTCGATTTCTTTTTGTCTTAATCCCTAATCGAACACTTCCTAAGCAATCTCATGACATCAATTTAAGAATTCCATCATCTCACCTAAAAGCCCTAATTTTCGGTAATGACCAAGACTTAGGGTTCTTGGATTTTCTTCAATTTTAATCCTAGAATTCATCTCTAAACACATCCAATTTCACTAATCGAAGATCAAACATCTAATTCCATCACCCATAGGATTTTCTTCAATTTTAATCCTAGAATTCATCTCTAAACACATCCAATTTCACTAATCGAAGATCAAACATCTAATTCCATCACCCATAAAACTCGATCCAAAGAAGAAATAAAAAGAAATGGATTTTGGATGGATAGAATTAGAGAGGAGACTAATACCTTGAAGATTAGTGAAGGAAGAATTGAAGTTCGATGGATGAATGAAGACTTGTGTGATTTATCTTGCTCAAGAATTTGATCTTCAACAATGGAGGAAATGAAATGAGAGAGATGAAGTGTATGAGGGGGAGGCTGCCGATTTCTTTTGGGGAGGAAGGGAGATGATTAATTGTTATGTTATAAGGTGTATTAACCTATTAGGTGTAATGTAGGATTAGTATAACACTTAAGTGTAAAGTTAATACTATATAAAAATCAAATATCAAGCTTAAGAGAGGAGAGGGAAGTCGGCTAAGAGAGAGAGGGAAGGAGAAATTATGCACTTTTCCGGCGCGATACGACGTTACGGAAAACGAACGACAAAAAACGTAGCTCGGCACAAAATCGTCACAGTCCGATTCGACCAAAAATTCTAACGTATTAAACTTAATCGGAAAATAATATTTTAAATTTTACTTCCGACAAAAACTCAGGACGACACAGTCCGAGTTTCGTTCGGAAAATCGTAAAAATGAACTCTCTCGGGCGAGTTCGTATCGCGATTTCATGAATGCAAAAATCAGACGGTTTTCCGTTCTGAGTTCACGAACTAAAAACTTTTCGTACGTGATAACCCTAAATACAGTAGTCATCTAGCTTACTTCCGTAATTTATTTTCGGAAACGGATTTGACCGTTAGTCTTAGAATTCAAAATTGTAAACTTAGGCGTGCAAAACCATTTTTATTATTAACTTTAAAATTTTGAGATCGTAAGGAATTTCCGGGGTATTACAATTCCAAAGAGAATTGGGAACACAGTTGCAGTTCAGTACTGCTTATCATCCTCAGACAGATGGTCAATCAGAGCGAACGATTCAGATTCTTGATGCTAAGAGCTGTTTTATTAGACAAAGGAGACGAGTGGGAGAAAATTTTACCTCTTGTCGAATTCGCTTATAATAATAGCTATCAAAATAAGATAGGAATGGCCCCATATGAAGCCCTTTAAGGAAAGAAGTGTAGATCTCCGCTCTATTGAGATGAAGTGGGCTAGAGGAAAGTGAAAGGGCCAGAAGCGATCGAGGAGATGATTGAATCTGCTCGTCAGATTCGCGAGAAGATCAAAGTCGACAGAAGTCGTATGCCGACAATCGAAGATCCGAGTTAGAGTTCGATGTAGGAAGTAAGGTCTTTTTGAAAGTATTCCTTTCGAGAGGAGTACACCGCTTCGGTGTTAAAGGAAAGTTAAAACCTCGATTTATAGGACCGTTTAAGATCCTTGAGAGGATAGGAGCTGTTTCGTATAGATTAGTGTTACCTCCCAGTTTTGGAAATTCGCATAACGTTTTTCACGTGTCGCAATTGTGAAAGTATGTTTTTGATTTAAAGCACGTGATTCGCCAAGAGGATGTGGCTTTGAAGATAGATTTAAGTTAGGAGGAGAAATCTGAGAAAATTTTAGACCGTAAGGTCCAACAGCCTAGAACGAAATCAATTCCCTTATATAAGATTAAGTGGTGTCATCACAATGTCGAAGAAGCTACGTGGGAGCTTGAGGAAAAGATGAGAGCGAGATACCCCGAGTTATTTTCTTGAGATTAGTAAATTTCGAGGACGAAATTTTTTTTAAGGGGGTGAGGATGTAATACCCCGAACTTTTATAAGTCTTTGAGCGCGTTTTAAAATACATTTATATATTTAAATAATGTGCCTTAAGTGATAAAAAAAATTCAAGAAAAGAAATTTTCTTGAAAAATGACGAAAATGCCCTTATGTGCTTAAATGTGATTTTTCTCGTTTCAATTATTTGAATCGAGTATGTGATGCATTGATTGAGTTTATTTATATGAGAATGAGCATAAGTATGAATTTTGGAGAATTCTGAGAACTTCCACTTTTGACGATTAGTGCCGATAAAACGAGAAATCACTAATCACCGACGAACTACGAATTTAGCATAATTAGTGTCTTTTGAATCTATAATTAATTCTAAAACCCCTGAGATATATTAGAAGCTCATCCGAGACCATATGAGAGAATTTTAAGAATTTAGTTCTTACTGGAAATAATTGACCGATTGATTTTTAGAATTTTCTTCGTTACTTGGAATTTTAACCTAAAAATTAGATATTCAGATTCTTTGATTTATTTCATGAGACATGAGATAGAGTTGAGGTGGTTTCGATGTCAGAAACGAGTCGAGGAGAGTTTATAGCCATTTTCAGTATAAATGAAATAACACGGACATATTCTACCGGAAAACTTTTTCATCCGGAGAAAATTATACCCGTTAAAAATGAGATAATTATCTCTCTCTCCCTCTCTCTCTTGCCGACATAGCTTCTCTCTCTCTCCATAATTTTTATTGCTTCCATCATTATATTCTCTCCCTAATATAGCCTATTTTCTACTCTAAGAGAATATAATTATTACATTTAATTCATCTATTCATCCTACTTCATTTCTTCCTTAGCAAATGAGATAAACTTGCTACATTCATTCATCTCTCTCACACTCTCTCTCTACCGTGTATATACAAAGAGGAAAGAAAGAAAATTTTCTCCCTCTCTCCCTCATTGCCGTAACACACACACACATGCACATAGTGAGAGAAAACTCCATTGAAGCTTAGGAGATCAAGCTTTCAAGCTTCAACCTTCAAGAAGATAATCATCATCCTCTTTAATTCTTCAAACCCTAAATGAAGAGGTAAACAAGTTCATCCATTTTTTAGTTCAATTCCAAGAGAATCATCTCTCTCTTTTCTTCTATAAATTTCGGCATTTTTGCCTAAATGAGATGATTAATTCTTGATTAATTTTTCTTGAAATCTAAAGATGAGATCCTCCATGGAAAACCCAAGCAAGGATTTGAAGCTCATCCCTCATTCACCATCGGTCCACTTTTGTCACAGCCCCAAATCCCGAGGGACGGCAGAAGCCGAGGTGCGACTGGGATTGGATTAAAGAAACGGGGAAGAAGGGGGCTAACTGACTAAACATACATAAAAGACATCAAACAATTAATGAACAAGACTTGAATATTATAAAGAAAGAGTTAATCGCTAAGGATTACTCAACAAAAGTACACGGAAGAAACTAAGTTCAAGTTTACAGACTTATGCTACAGTGGTTTGTTCAATATACATATCCTCAAAAGACTTAGAATATTGCAGCGGAAGTAAGTCCTAAGCTAAGGCATCCTATCTCCTCAACTCAACTTCAACCACCGCTGCTATCGTCGCTTCAACCTGCACATTTAGAAAACAATGCAGGGCTAAGTACAAAAGTACTTAGTGGGCACGATGCCGAAAAAATAATCATAGGTATAGATGAATATGGCATTTCATAATTCGTAGCACATCGGGGGTTTTATTAAAAAGGGCCCGTGTCTACTAAATATTTTCTGACTCTTTTTCTCAATTTAGCTTGCAAGCATTTTTCTGGTATGTTACGTTCAAATCTTGATCAATTCTCATTCACCGTGGCTGGTACCCCTCAACAGGGTATCACATACACCACAGGTTACAAAGTGCACTAACTCTGGAAATCACGTAGCAGCTAACTCACAGCCGATCGTTAGTTAACCTAGTTAGATTAACTCTAAATCTGGAAAATACGAATGTTAACTCAGATAGGTACAAGAGAACTCACATAAAATGTAAAACAGTTCATGCCATAATTATCACTTTGAAAACACAGATATCAAAGCGATAAAGAAAGGTTTTCCGAGCATTGCTCGTTTCATTTTATATATAAAAGCCCACCTTGTGATACACAACTAATAAGTACTAGCTTCCGATCTTCTGATCTTCTGTGCTTTCCTTACTGCTGGCTTCCTCCTTCATCGTAAAATAATAACACTTAAAATCGGATCGTAAAAGATAATCGATCATTGAAAATCGAAAAAAAGTTTTAGTCGTTTCATTTCTTTAGGCAATTGCACGCTTACTAGTTCATTTTAATTAAACGGGAACGAGACTCGAACAAATCTCGTTTAGAACTCGAAAGGTCTCATACTCGACTCTTAGGTCAGTAGAGAGGGTAGTCGATAGCTTAATACCACTTAAAAGATCAAAAGGAACTAAGTTGGAAAAGAAATCAACTTAGGAAATTAAGTTTTAGTTCATTATACGATTTATGCATTTTCACGCTTAACTAGATTTCTTTACTTGAACGGATACGAGGTACCAATTCGTCTCGTTTAGCACTCAAGGCTCCGTACTTGACACTGAGGTCAGTAGGAAGATAGTCGTCAAGTTATTACGGCTTAAACGATCGAAAGAAACTAAGTTGCGAACGAAACAACTTAGAAGAATGAAATCTGAAAAATCACTGCGCATTACAGAAACTCTGGGGGCTGCCCATAACAGGGGAACTGGAAACAGGGGATGAGCCCTGTACCGTTTGAAAGCTTGGAATGTCTAGTTTACGCTCCAATTTACGGATCTCAAATCCGATAAATGAGCTAAAAGATATTACAGTTTCCGGCAAGGGTCGCAAAACTAGTTGCTCGATAGAATCGACGTATAACTTCTTAGGTTCGTTCTAAGTTCTCGTATTCGATTTCTCACGAAACTTGACCCTCAAGGCAGTCAACACGTACCCCCGTACATGATGAACTTCTTCTCAAAACTCGTCCAATAGCACGACGTTCTAAACGTCGGCTTTCAACTATCAAGTACTAAACTAAACTCAAGTTATCAATTCCTCGTTCTAGTTTCTCGACTATCACTATAACTCATATTATAATAGCTCGAAAGCTAATGACATCAACTAAAAAATCGTTCTCAAGTCCATAATAAACAGTATTATCAAGTTAGAAATCTTATTCGACTTGTCGGTTATTAATTACGACTAATTGTTCGTCTCTTACGCGATTTTAAAAGTTATCGGATTTCGTTCATTTTCTACGTCATCAAACAACATCTAACAAGATTCATTTTCATGCATATCATCACTTCATATCATTACTATATCTCAACTTAAAACGAGTTCTTCGTCTCTTACAACTCACGAAATATTTTTAGAAAATTCTAATTAAATTCATATCAACAACTAACATCAATTACAACATTATTTCATCAACAAAACATTATCTAAATCAACTACATGAAAACCCCTATTTTTCTTATTAATTTCGGTATTTACACATAGATTAAGAGGGTGATTTTCTTCATCAATTAACACCATTTATCTCTTAATCATACTATTATATCATCAATTAATCAAAAGAAGTCCAATTACACATTAAATTGCAAAACCCCAATTTAATGTGTAATTGGACTTCTTTTGATTAATTGATGATATAATAGTATGATTAAGAGATAAATGGTGTTAATGATGAAGAAAATCACCCTCTTAATCTATGTGTAAATACCGAAATTAATAAGAAAATAGGGGTTTTCCATGTAGTTGATTTAGATAATGTTTTGTTGATGAAATAATGTTGTAATTGATGTTAGTTGTTGATATGAATTTAATTAGAATTTTCTAAAAATATTTCGTGAGTTGTAAGAGACGAAGAACTCGTTTTAAGTTGAGATATAGTAATGATATGAAGTGATGATATGCATGAAAATGAATCTTGTTAGATGTTGTTTGATGACGTAGAAATGAACGAAATCCGATAACTTTTAAAATCGCGTAAGAGACGAACAATTAGTCGTAATTAATAACCGACAAGTCGAATAAGATTTCTAACTTGATAATATGTTTATTATGGACTTGAGAACGATTTTTTAGTTGATGTCATTAGCTTTCGAGCTATTATAATATGAGTTATAGTGATAGTCGAGAACTAGAACGAGGAATTGATAACTTGAGTTAGTTTAGTACTTGATAGTTGAAAGCCGACGTTTAGAACGTCGTGCTATTGGACGAGTTTTGAGAAGAAGTTCATCATGTACGGGGGTACGTGTTGACTGCCTTGAGGGTCAAGTTTCGTGAGAAATCGAATACGAGAAACTTAGAACGAACCTAAGAAGTTATACGTCGATTCTATCGAGCAACTAGTTTGCGACCCTTGCCGGAAACTGTAATATCTTTTAGCTCATTTATCGGATTTGAGATCCGTAAATTGGAGCGTAAAACTAGACATTCCAAGCTTTCAAACGGGTATCAGGGCTCATCCCCTGTTTCCAGTTCCCCTGTTATGGGCAGCCCCCAGAGTTTCTGTAATGCGCAGTGATTTTTCAGATTTCATTCTTCTAAGTTGTTTCGTTCGCAAACTTAGTTTTCTTTCGATCGTTTAAGCCGTAATAACTTGACGACTATCTTCCTACTGACCTCAGTGTCAAGTACGGAGCCTTGAGTGCTAAACGAGACGAATTGGTACCTCGTATCCGTTCAAGTAAAGAAATCTAGTTAAGCGTGAAAATGCATAAATCGTATAATGAACTAAAACTTAATTTCCTAAGTTGATTTCTTTTCCAACTTAGTTCCTTTGATCTTTTAAGTGGTATTAAGCTATCGACTACCCTCTCTACTGACCTAAGAGTCGAGTATGAGACCTTTCGAGTTCTAAACGAGATTTGTTCGAGTCTCGTTCCCG